>JTLS01000355.1:0-20923 GCA_000826855.1 Basidioascus undulatus
TCCGATCTCTCCGCCCTTGGGCGGCGGCTCCCCCCTTTCTCGCGCTTCCCTCATCCCCCCCTTTCCATTCCTAATCCTTTTCCGACCCTCCCACGCTCGTTACCCACACCTCCGCTACAATGATCGCCTCCGCCGTCGCCCTCGCCGGCCTCGTCAGCTTCGCCTCTGCCCAGGGCGTTGCGACCACTTATCCCGGCGTCCTTCCCAGCGGAAGTACGTGATATTTCGGCATTCAAAAAGAACGGCATTCACGGCTGACAAGCGCATCCATCCCCCCCCTCGTCCCCATCTCGTCCCCCTGCCCGTCTCGTCACCCCTTCCGTCTCCCTCTCTCTTTCCTCTCTTCTCCCTCGAAAAACAGCAATGGGCCCAACGAACCCGCCTAAGGCAACGGAGGGCACCCCGATCAACCAGGAGTCCGAGGCTCGTCTCGTCTCCCTGAATAGCGTTGATGTATGTCAACCCTCTGGCGGTCTGAAGCGGCCGCGGCGAGCTGACCGCAAGTTCGGCACGTCTCCAGGACTTTTGCCTGTTTGGTCCCAAGGAGCCCGGGCACACCATCGGCGACACCGAGGCGGAGCAGGTTGCGTGGTGCACGCAGCCCCGCAACAACGCTCGTGTCATTCCCGACGGCACCATCACCGCCGCGCACTTCGTCAAGACGCCCTTCTACGTCCAGATCCAGGGCTTCGGCGACTTCACCAAGATCGTCAGTCGCCCAGCTTTGTCATCTTGTCCATGGCATCCGAGCTCTGACGTCTTCGCTCTCTTGATGCGATCAGGGTATCACGGAGGGCGACTACGGTGGGGAGCTCGACCCTCACGGTGCGACCAACAAGGGTAACCCCATCGGTGGCAACGTCACCTCGAACGTGTCCGGTACGCTTCAGTACAGCGTCGAAGGATTTCGGTGGCTGTTCCTGACCTGCCCTCACATTCAATGCAACGCTAGGCGAGGACGTTTCCTACCAGGAGTGGATGGTGCGGCGCATAGTGCTCATTCCGCTCTTGGCGCTCCAAGCTTGACCGCTCCACTCCCTTGCACATCTTCTTACAGGAGTTCATCTCGTACGAGCAGTTCTGCCTGCGTATCTGCACGGCCGCGAACGAGACCTGGAACACTGGCGTCATGTGCGAGCACAAGGTGGGCTTCCTTGTTCTCGGGTTTGAAGGTCTTCCGCACGGAAGCTGACTTGGCTTCGGACTGCAGCTCGACATCATGGGCTGCCAGTTCGTCATGCCTGGTGACTACACCCCGGACACCTTCGACTCTTGCGAGGGCGAGCCTGCCTACCCGCCCGGTGCGTCCCTTCGTGAGCTGCAGTCGTGCGACTGTGCACGCTGACGTTGCCTCTCAGGTGTCTACCCTATCGAGGGTGGCGGCTACTCGACCTTCGCGCAGCGCTTCACCGGCACCTAGTAAGCTGCTGTGATGCCGCACGAGAGCCACGGGAACGGTACTGACAAGCCTTCCATAGCACCGCTGACGGCACCGCTGTCGTCTACACTGTCGGCCAGAGTGAGTGCTCTGTAACGGCTCTCCCTTTCACCGACATGTGCTGATGCCGCGCCCATCATTGCTAGCCGTGACGCCCACTGCTCCCTACATGGTCCCTGCTACCTCCAACTGCGTCAAGGCGACCTCCATCAAGGCCAACGGCCTCGATCTCCCTGGCGCGGCCGCCTCGACCGGCGCCGCAGGCTTGTCCTCCCCAGGCGTGCGTTCTTCCCTCGCTTCCCGGTCACCGTCAGCGTCTTCGACTGATGACTCGTCTACGTCCTCGTCTCAGGCCAAGGACTCCGTCAAGGCGTCCTCGGGCACCAAGTCCTCTTCCCAGACTGGCACCACTGAGCCCACCAGCGGCACCCTGTCGTTCGGTGCGCCTGCCCTCGGCCTCGCCGCGACCGCGGGCGTCGTAGTCCTATCCGCCTTCGCTGTTCTGCTCTGAGCATGCACGCCTCCTTTTGCATTATTTTCGTTCCTTTTTAATGGACATTCGCGTGGCACTCGTTTCTCTTCCCTCATTGGCATAGGATGGACTGTATCCCTTGTAGCGTTGCAGTCCATGCATCGCACCCCACACATAACGCATAGAGCCTTCACGCTTTTTGATTCCGTGTGACGCCTGACTTAAGTCAACTGCCCAGCTCTGCCGGCCTCTGCGATACTTCATGAGTTATGATGGCGCTACAAGAGCCCTCTTCGCCTCCTCCGGAACTCGATCCTTCTCGAGCTCAGCCTGGACCCAAGCGCTCGCATTGGCCGCGACCTTGAGCCGCCTCTTTCGCCTGCTGCGCGAGGAGGTAGCTTTGCAGCTGTCCAGGGTTTGAGCTCGTCAGACAAGTAGCGTTGCGTCAAGGAGAAGGATTTGTACGCACTCGGGCAACACTGAACTTGCGTTCAGGGATGGCGTCCGCATACTGCTTGGCGAGCTCGCCCTGGTCCACCGCACGCGTTTCACTGCCCTTCTCGCCGCCATCTTCGGACGGCTCAAAGAACGTGCGGAATAGCTGCTCGGCCTGGAAGCGAGACGCGTGCTGGTATTCTACCCACTGCTCGCCCCGAAAAGGTTGCTCAGCTTAGAGCGACGGCTGCGCTGGAAAGGATACGCACGACATCGAAACGTCCTGGACGAGAAAGCGCTTCATTGAGATGGTCGATTTTGTCAGTCTTTGCGCAGACAACATGTCCCTCCCCGGAAAACACCCGATCGAGCGCCTGCAGAAGGCCGGAGAGTGTCACGGCAGACGGGCCGTCGTTCTTAGGTCTAGTCGGTATCGGCGGCGGCGGCGGGTGCCGCCCATGACGACTGGTGGCGGAAGAGAAGAGCTAGAGGAAGACTCGGTGTTCTTATCTGGCTGCCGGGAGCGGTCGTCGAAATCGACGTCGAGGTCCTCGTTGAGGATGAGAGAGTTCTGCCCGCACTGGGTCACGAGCTCTTGCAGGAGCGTGCTGATCCCCACTCAAAGGGGTTAGAGGCAGTAGATCAGGGACGACAGGGTAAAACGCACTCGTCGAGGCCCCGTGAGCTGACGTTGAGGTAGAAGACGCTGAGATTGATGTGATGGGAGGCAAGAGCGAGGATGGTGGAAGTCTTCCCGGTCCTGCATGAACCTTTCAGCTGCTCCGCCCCTTTGTACTGCGAGAGGAGAGTATGAGGGCAAGGGTGACGTTCCGTGAGAGGCCGTATGGCAACCAGTCAGTTTGCTCGGCTCGTCATCGCGGTTCGTCATGAAAGAACTGACTTATGCCCCAGCAGAGCCGCAATTCAACTTCGGTACAGTTTTTTGTGAGCGACAAGCTTCCTGCGCTCACTGACGCGCCCGTCGTGCAGTGTTTTTGGATTCCGTCCCACAGCCACCGAAGAAGTCCTTCAGGAGCCCGTAAGGCAATGTACGCTCTGGAGGTTCGCCGTGTTTCCCTTTCATACATAGACGTCTTGTGGGTGCTCTCTCTCCGCTCAGGCAACCATACCGCGGGCAGACCTGAATCTGTTCCATCCCTGAAGGAAACGAACATGGCTGCGCTCGACCTCGTACGCGCCGCGACCGCTCTCTTCCATCGAACTGGACGAGGGAGCATTAGAATCGCTGGTGAAGGATATGGAATGCTCCTCACGGAGTGGTCGAAGCTGTGGTATCAGAAAAGGTTGTCGTTCGTTCTTGCCCGTCTCGCCTGCCAGAAAAGTTTCCGCACAGCGCTGACTGTGTATGAGCCTGACCTGCGTGCAGATCGATGCCGTGGCGCCGGGGATACCTCCTACACGGCCGCCAGGCCCTTGAAGAACAATGACTTGGGGCGGTCTTTGAAAGAAGTCAGTGTCAAATCCACCCCCTGCAAGAAGGAAGGAAGAGGAAGTGGCACGCACTGCTCAGAGGTAGGCGCCGGGGCGCCTTCGTTTCCGGATCTCAGTTGGCTCTCACCGGCCGCCCTCTCCTGCAAGTAGAAGCATCATTCAGCAAGTCTAAATGAAAAGTCTCCTGAAACCAAGGAGTCCCTTTTTCCCCCGCGCATCGAGCTCCTTCTGGAGCACACGTCTACCAGCACCACTTGGGTCAACATTCAACCTCTACACCATCGGAGCACAACATGACTGCACGCACCCTCGACCCGGTGCACCACCCACGAGTACGCCACGTCCGGCTTCTCGGTCCATATCTCCGAGTACCCTACCTACCCCAGCCAGCCGATGAGACTGCTCGTGGTGTCTTTGATACCTGTAGCGATCGCGTTGATGTCCGTCCAGCGCAGCGCGTCGACGATCTACCGACTCGAGAGGATGCTGAGCATGAAGAGCGCGAGCTTTAGTGCGGGATACTCGCGCCCCTGCGCAGTGACGCGGGCTGTGAGCGCCTTCAGTGTATTGGGAGGCTGCGAGGACGACATCGCGGGGACGGTTCAAAAGCGATTCCAGCGATTTTGAGACGATGTTAGCTTTAATACAACTCATAACACCAACAGCTCAGAACACAAAAAAAGAAGTACGGCGGAAAACCCGGCTGCGGCACGTGGTAGCCA
This sequence comes from Basidioascus undulatus, assembly GCA_000826855.1. Lineage (NCBI taxonomy): Eukaryota > Fungi > Basidiomycota > Geminibasidiomycetes > Geminibasidiales > Geminibasidiaceae > Basidioascus > Basidioascus undulatus. Next base: position 4,520 of record JTLS01000355.1, read on the forward strand.
CGCTGATGGCCGTGGCAGCGGTATCAATGAAAGGGCGGGTACGCCAGATGCGAACTTGCGGCAACTTGCCTTTCTCACTGACCGCTCCAGCATCCCGAGACTGCCAGTACCGCCGGCGGACAGCCACACGATGAAGACTGTCAGACAGTATTGCTGAGCGTCAAACGCGCCAGCCACTCGCAACCGGCCCCGACCGAACTTTGCGAAAATAGAGCCTCGAATGGATAAGAACGAGTCAGCAAGTCAAGCCAAGCACGAATGGGTATGTCAAAGCGGAAAGTGCGGAGAAGGGGAAAATGGGCATGTATGCGGAATAGCGAAGTATGATGAAAGCTGCTAAATGCGAGTTCATGCGAGGTATCAAGAGGGTGTATGTGTAAGAGAAGCGGGCGAGGTTGGGTGAGTGGGAATGGGAGGAGAATATGCGTGTTATTGTGGCAGGGAATGGGGACCAGGTCAAGAAGCGTGCGAGGTGAGAGCAGAACGACCGGGGGGGCGGGAGATGGGGAGATGAGGGGGTTGGAGGACAGAGAACCCGTCATGCCTCGACCTTCCAATACTTGCGCCGCGTCTTACGGGTGACGTGCACGGCCGTGCCCGAGCCGCCGCCGCCGAACGCGAGCACGACCGTCTCTTCGGGAGAGGACGGGGAGAGGCGCTTGCGCCTGTGGGCGATGATTTTCTTAGCCTGCGGGCGAGGCCAAAACGGATTGGTGTCAGGTTGACTTGGAATGAAAGGTGATGGAAAGTGGGCAGCGCACGAGGTTGAAGCGGAACTGGTCGTTCGGTGCGGGGAAATGCGGTGATTCCAAGCAGTGCCTGAAAGCGACTGTCAGCCCCCCTAGCAGGACGAGGACGCAAGGGATCAAGCGCACTTGAAGACAGCGAACGGTAAAGACGCATAAAGCTCCGCAAGCGCCGCCTCGCCCTTAACCGCCCGTCCCTTATCGGGCCCAAACACGCCCAGCTCCTCCGGGACGTTGACGACCAAGAACCTGAGGACGTCCGCCCTGAGCTGCGCGGAATAGCTGCCATACAGGAGGTTCCCCGCGCCGAGCTCGGGGCTCAGGCACGTCTCGGGCTCGCCCTTAGCGCCGACGAAGCCGGCCGCGTGCGTCGTGCCGTGCCCAAGGAGGGAGGAGACCGAGCCGGCCGTGTCGGGCGGCTGCTCGACGAACGACACCCACTCGAGGATGGACGACAGCGAGAGCGAGGCCCGGCAGATGTGCAGCGCTTGCGAGCACAGGTCGTCCAGCCCGCCGAGGAGGGACGCCGACGCGAGGACGGCGCGCGCGTTGGAGAGGTTGATCAGGGAGGCGGAGAAGGTCGCGGAGTAGAGGTGGCCGAGACTGGGGTGGGAATGCGGGCGGGCGGTCAAAATGGGTGGGAGTGTGACAGTGGCGCAAGGGGCTCACGCAATGCTGAAGGCCTGAGGCAAGAGAAAGGGTAAGTCAGCCGGCTGCGACAGGCGGTGTAAAGAGGATCGGGGCTGCCACACACTTCTTCGGTGATATTTGGGTCGTCGAGCGGGATGTAGATGTCGGAGGAGTCAGAGAGGCGGAGGAGGTGGGCGAGGAGGGGCGAGCGGGAAATGATGATTTTGTGCAGAAGCCATATTCGCTCGCCAACGTGCAGCTTCACGTCGCTGTACGCCTGTGCCCCACACCGCCGTCGTGAGGCTGATCAGTGCGCACACTCCCTAGAGAGCACTATGACTTACCCCCGTGTTGAAACCCGCCATGTACAAATGTGCAGCTATCGCATCGTTGCTCATCAAATGCCCGCTGCGTCACCCAGCCCACGGTCAGCTCCCACTTGCTCCTCTCTCGCCAGGATAGAAACCGAGATAACACACTACCCCATCGGCCAGTCCCCATGTCCCCCAGCGCTGCTCGTCGGACTCGGTGGCGTCGGCCCCGTACCGGTGCCCGTCCCCGTTCCCGCGCTGTTCGAGTCCGCGCCGCTGGAGCTCAAGCTCGGCACGGGCGCGGAGAATATGCTCGGCAGCTGACCGGCCGCGCTGCGGTGGTTGTTGGAGGGGTATGCTGGTAGCGGGTGTGGCGGATGCGGGTGCGGGTGCGAGTGAGAGTGCGGGAAGGCGTTGCCGTTGGACTGGGTGGGCGGTGGAGGGGCAGCGGAGGAGGAAGACACCTGCGGCATCGTGCTTCGAGGGTCGCCTGAGAGTCGAATAGAAGGGGGGATTTGATGTAGATTCGGTTTGTACGGATGTGTATGCGCTTGCGGGTGCGTTTTGGAGAGTTGGAGGAGGTGAGCGAGCCGAGGCTGGCGGTGGTGGGAGTCAAGGAAGGAAGCAATTCAGGCTGAGGAAGCGAGCTTCGAGCGCGAGCGCCCGGCATGTCAGCCCTCGCAGCGGGCCGTCAAATCCCACCGCGGTCAATTTGACCGGTGTGGGGACGCAAGGCTGCAAGCTGCAAACCATTGACATATCTTGGAAAATATGGACAGCAACTGCTTTCCAGTACTCTAGTCCATTAAATGTGGCATGTTCAGCGACAGCAGAGCCACGGCATTCCCACATTAGCACAGCAGCTGATGTGGCCCACAGTCCGCGCCCGCAACAGCCACAAAAATCAATAAGCAGTCTGTATCGTGCGACAAAAGGTATCAAAGCATGTGCAATGCACATCGTCCTCGAAAACCCCAAGCAAAAGTCCACCCTGCAGTCACCCCAGTACTCCATTGCCGCTCAGCGCCGCCGCTCCTATGACCCGCTCCGCAGCACGATCTGCTCTACGACGTGCTCCGAGTCCGCGTAGCCGAGCACTTCTGTGATCCTTGAGCTGCATCACCAGTCGCCAGGAGTGTCAGCGCTTTGCGGAGCCGAGGAGGGGAAAGGGAATGTCGAGAGAAAAGGAAGACAGCGACGCACCTCTTGAGGCCCTTGACCCGATCGATATCCGCCGAATTATAATTCGCCAGCCCGCGCCCGACCTCGATGAGCTCCCACCCATCCGGGACAGCCGCAGGCGGGTGCGCGGCCGGGACAGGCGGGGGCGTCGGGACGGGGAGGGGCGGCTCCTCGACAGCCGCTGCGGACGGGCCGTCGCTGAGGGACGAGACGGACGCGGTCATCTGCACGGGGCCGAGATTGGGCGTGCTAGGACTCGAGACGAATCCCGGCGTCGTCGCGCCCGACCTCGGCCCCGCCGCCGGACTCGGCATGCACTCTCCCGCGCGCCCATATTCCGCCTCCCCCTTCCAGCGGAGCACGACAATCTTGACCGCCTGTCCGCCGGCAAAAACGCCCTGGACCTTCACAACGCCCGCGGCGAGGAGGCGCCCCCCGCCGCGGAGGACGGCGCGGTGCGCGCCCGCGTCGATGATGATCTCTCCCGCGGCGTGCAGCCCGTGCAGGATCCACCACTTCCGGTCGCGCAGCGGGTTGGGCTTGGGGGTGAACGTCGTGTGCGGCGGGATGTCGGAGGGGGACGCCGTGGATGGCGTGACGATGGAGAAGATTCGCGTCGGGTGGGCGCCGTGCGTGATCACCGTCGTCACGCCTGCGCCCGTAGCGAGCTCCGCGGCGATCAGCTTCGTCTCCATCCCGCCTGTGCCTAGCGCAGAGCCGAGCGTCGCGGTGGACACTGTTCGGTGGTGGTGTGAGTTCACAAGCAGCGTGGAAAGGGTTGGCTGTGAGGAAACATGGGGATGGCAGTGACGCACCGGTCTTCCGAATCTCGCCAATGTCCGTGACGACCTTGACAGGTTGGGCGTCGGGGTTCTTGCGCGGGTTGTCGGTGTACAGGCAGTCGACGTCGGTCATGAGGAAGAGGTAGTCGGCGTGGACCATCGCGGCTGTGACGGCCGACAGCGTGTCGTTGTCGCCGAATTTGATTTCCTGGAAAATGAGCAGCGTTTAGCACGCAGCATCAGGAAGACACAGTAGCCTGTATACGAATCAAGGGGAGGAAGGGGAGAGGTCACTGACAGAAACGGAGACTGTGTCATTCTCGTTCACGATCGGCACGACGCCCATGTCAAGCAGCTCGGCGAAGGTGTTGACGGCGTTGAGGTATCGTGTTCGCTGATAGTATATCCTAATTTTAGCATCATGCATCAGCTTCGTAATGTGATCACGCGAACCCACATCTGAAATGTCGCCGCGAGTGAGCAGGATCTGTGCGATGGGCTGCGAAAGCTGGGAGAAGAGGTTGTCCCACAGCGCGATCAACCTGCCCTGCCCAATCGCCGCCAGGGCCTACCCGTCCCTCATACTCACCAGATCAGCACATCCACGCACCCACTCCATTCCAGTCCCACTCACTTGCTTCTTCGCCAGCCCCTTCGGTCTCTTCACCAACTCCATGCGCTTCAATCCGATGCCAATCGCGCCCGAGCTGACGATTACGACCCGGTGCCCGAGCGCGCGGAGATGGCACACGGTCTCGACGATCGCGGAGAGGAGGGCGATCTTGGGGAGGTGGTGCGCGTCCTCGGTCACGATGCTTGACGTGCCGAGCTTGATGACGATCGTCAGGTGCTGCAGCGGCCCGGCGTGGCGCGGGTTGGTGCGCAGCCGCGGGAGCGGGGAGGGCGTAGGCGCTGGAGGGGGCGGCTCGGCGGGGGGAGAGGTCGGCATTGCGTAGGGAAGATGGGACGAGATGGATTGGATCAAGGAAGCGAGTTGGAGAAGACACGACACGCCTTCTCGAGTCAGTCCCTGGGTGGTCTTTCGGCCGGAAGAATACGCACATTTCGGCGTTAGTGTCTCAGAGATAAGATAACAGATCTCAACCGACCTCCTATGTCTAAGGTTCCTGGGTTTCTTACTCTTCCTGGCGTCCCATCATCACAACAATTCAGTCGGATGAGCATGCTATGAGTTTCTTGTTCTTACGCCGTGGACGTCTGCAGGCTGGGCATCAGGAACGGGCGACCGGGACGGGGATCCGGGACGCCTGCCTCAGGCTCTCACCCATCGGGCCGTTCCCGTGATTGCCTTCATGCATGGCGACACTCAAATAGCGGCCGCTGTCCGTCTTCTTCCTCTTCGCCATCTCCATCTACCCTCGTCGTTCATACTGACCATGTCGTCGCTGCGCACCGTCTTCACGCGCAGCGCTCGCGCGTCCCCGCTCCAAACCGTCACTCGCATCGGCGGGCGTCGCTATGCCTCGACCGCCGCGCCCCCGCCCAAGACGTCTTCCTCCCGTCGCTGGGCGGCCTTGCGGACCGCAGCGTTCGTCGGAGCGGGTGTTGCGCTTCTTGTGCGTCTCCATCCATTCCTTTCCCCTCCTTATCATCGCTCAAAGAGGACGTCGGTACAGGTCCGGGAAACTTCCGCATCCAAGCAGCAGCAGCCTCCACCGGCCAAGGCGCTGGACGAAGCGGCGCAGCGCGAGTACTTCGGCAGGCCCTCGTACGGCTCGGCCAAGGACGCCGAGGCGGCCATCGCTGAGCTCCGTGCGGTGCTGCCAGAGGGCGCGATCACGACCCTGAAGGAAGTGCTTGAGAACCAGGGCAGCGGACAGTGGAGCTACCTCCCTGAGGTCGCCCCGACCGCGGTGGTGTACCCGGTGAGTCCTCCTGCCTTGCAGGTGAGATGTGAGGACAGGCAGGATGCTGATGCTGGTGGGGCGGAGCTGGCAGAGTAGTACAGAGGAGGTGGTAAAGATCGTCAAGGTGCGTGCCGTCGATGATAACTGAAAACCGCTGCAGCGCGCTGAAACTGGGATGGGCCCAAACAGATCGCAGACAAGTACCGCATTCCGCTCATTCCCCGCTCAGCCGGTACCTCCCTCGAGGGCCACTGCTCAGCGGAGCACGGCGGGATCCTGCTCGACTTCGAAGAGAACGTGCGTCATTGCCCCCGCCTTTCACCTCCGCCGTACCCTGAACAATGCAATTCCCGCACCACTACAGATGAACAAGATCCTCGCTGTGCGGCCTGACGACCTCGACGCGACTGTGCAGCCAGGTGAGCGTCTTCTCGCTCACTGCACCGCAGGCACTTATACTCACGAATGCCGGGGGGATGTGCGGACAGGCCTGAAATGGGTCCACCTGAACGAGTACCTCAAGGAGAAGGACATCCCGCTCTTCTTCCCGCTGGATCCGAGCCCGGACGCAGCGATCGGTATGCCTCTGCATTATTCATGCTCCAGAAGCGGGCTTTGACCGCTTGTCTGTTTGGATACTGCAGGCGGGATGCTGTCGAATGGTGCGTGACTCGTGCTCGCCCTGAGCTGGCTGTTGCTAGATCAATGCTGAATTGCGAGCGTTGCCTAGGCTGCTCAGGAACCAATGCATGCTTCTATGGCACAGCGAAGGGCGAGGTGCGTGTTGGGCTGCGCAAAACTCACGAGCGACTGAGGACTGAACCGTCTTGCTACTGCAGTGGTTCTTGAACATCACAGCTGGTGCGCTTTTCCTTCCTCGCATTTCCGTTCGGCCTGATGCTTACTGTCGCCGGCCCGCTCCACTCGCAGTCCTCGCCGACGGAACAGTAATTAAAACGCGCCAGCGCGCGAAAAAGTCCTCCGCGGGCTTCGACCTGACGAAGGTGCGTCTTCCGCCCTCCGCCCTTGTCTCCCCTCACCCTGACTTGGGCTTGGGATCCATCAAACAGCTCTTCACCGGCGCCGAGGGCACGCTGGGGATCATCACGGAGGTGACGCTCCGTCTCACGCCCGTCCTCCCCGTCTCCGTCGCCGTCACGGGCTTCAAGACCGTCGAGGAGGCCGCCAAGGTCGTCTCGGAGGTCGTGCGCAGCGGGGTGCGGGTGAACTGCGCGGGTGCGCCCCCCTTCCCTAGGCCTCGCTTTCATTCACTGGAGCGCTTTTACTCATTGTGTGATTGAGTGGGGCTTCAGAATTGCTTGATGGGGTAGGGAACTCTCCTTGGATAGAATACTGGTTGGGGAACGTGACGCTGACTGCTGACTGCGCGCCGGACAGACCGCCATGCTCGCTACGAACCGCTCCGGCCTAGTCGACAAAGAGTTCCCCGCGACGCCGCACCTCTTCTTCAAGTTCGCGGGTGGCGAGGCTCAGGTGCGATCCGAGTTCCAACCGGCTGTCGCACTCTAACAGCGCGTTTGCTGACCTGCTAAGGTGGGATCGTATAGCGCAAGGAGGACGCCGCGAGGACGGCGGCGATCGTGAAGAAGTACGGGGGCACGCCGCTCGAGTTTGCGAAGGCGGAGAAGGAGGCGGAGGACCTCTGGGCAGGGAGGAAATGGTGCGGCTCGACGAAGAGATTCGCTCGGGGGTGATGGCTAAATGCAGGGTCTGAACAGGGCTCTCGCTTCGGCTCAAGCGCTCAACTCCAATGCGAAAGTGTGGACGACCGGTACGTCTCATCCTTATTCTCGTGCTATACGCTCTGACGCATGCGACTGACATGCGTGGTGGTGGAAAATAGACGTCTGCGTCCCTATCTCGCGCCTGCCCGAGCTGATCGCGCGCATCCGTGCGGACCTGGACGAGCACGGCGTCGTTGCGCCGATCGTCTCCCACGCGGCAGACGGGAACGTGCACGCGCTGATGCTGTTCGAGGGCGACGAGGAGCGGGCCAGGGTCGAGCAGTGCGTGGAACGTATGGTCGACCACGCTATTGCGCTCGAGGGGACGTGCACTGGTACGTCTCCGAACGACCAATTGGGGAGGGTGGATGGAAGGCTGATGAGGAGTGGGGATGGGATGGGGCAGGCGAGCATGGTGTGGGCAAGGGGAAGAAGCATCACCTCGAGCATGAGCTCGGGCGGACGACGCTCGACACCATGCGCAAGATCAAGATGACGCTCGACCCCAAGTATCTGATGAACCCTGAAAAGGTGTGCCGCTTTTATGCCTTGCCTTGGAAGGGACGAGTGGCTGACGATTTGCTTGCTGTTTCTGCAGTTGTACCCCATCCCCGGGCAGAGTGGACACCATGGACACTCCCATTGAGGGTTGAGGACTGAGAGAGAGAGGCGAGGGGGTGCATGACATATACCTTGACACCTTGAATGAACATTTTATAGCGCTCGAAGGCCGGGGTGTTTCGCAGCTCAACAGGTTGCGATCGTGAGGAAGACAAGATGGGTGAATGAAAGTGACAGGCACGTACATAGCTTGGTGGCTGCATGCGTCGTTTGCTTTAGATGCTGTTCCGCTGTTCCTCTGCTTTGCAAACACAACCCGTCAGACTCAATGATCAGTTTCCCGCTGAGCGGTGTGGAGAAAGGTCGTTTAAGGGAATCGCCTGGAGCGACTTGACGAGGATCTGTCGCGGCCAGGCCGTTCCGACGGCGCGAACTCTCGGCCATGTGGAGTGAGTGAAGGCTACAACATAACATCTCTTAAATCTCGGGCTCTAATAACTCTTTAAGGAGCTCAAGCGCAAGGAACGCTACGGGATCCTTCTTCACATGCCAGTCGAGCAAGGCTTGATTTCAGACGGTACAAGCAGTAGGATCCGTTGTAAATTATATTCCGAAACGGATATGTAGTGCTCGATAGTCTCTCTGCCCATCTCCCTCAGTTCTTCTCGTCTGCATCCCAGTCGTGATCGTCGCCATTCCAGTATGCGCTATGAACCCACACAGCGAACTCAGTACGACTGTGAACCCAGTGAGGCAATCAACTAAGCAAGAGGAAATAACATACGGAGGTAGATCGACGGCAGGAGGTGGTCCCAGAGGCTCATCAAGAGCGGGAGCACTGGACGGCCCAGTGGGCGGAGGCCGTGGGGACAGTCCGGAGGTGATGGAGATGGGGACGTTGGCCTTGAGGCTGTTTCCGATACCAAGGAATGGTACGTAGAGGTGCATGCAGTACTTCGAATCGACAAAAAACATTTCAGTAAGTAAGGGTTGGTGGGCCGCAGAAGGCAAAGGCGCGAGGAAACGACGAGCCAACGTACCTGATTGCTCAAGATCCGCGTGTTGAACGAGGGGGGACAGGTGAAGGCCATCGACGACTCGAATACCACCACACGCTTCCACACACCCTTGCCCTTCTCGTCCTTCTCCCCGAAGGCAGGAATCCACTCCATCTCATCCTGCCGGACCCGGACAGCGCTTCCCCATCCCGGCGCAGAGTGCGACCTTCCCATTCCGCCGAGAAGCGTCACGTCGTCCTCGACTTTTCTCTTGCGGCCGCGCGCTTGGATGCGGACGTGCCGGTCGAGGCGGAGCTCGATCTGCGAGGGGTGGGAAGGCGGCGTGGGAAAGAGGGGCTTCTTGGCGTTGTCGACGGGCGTTTCGCTGCGCTTCATGGGCTTCGTATGCGTCGTGACGTGCAGTCTGAAAGGTATGAATACCGAGATGGGGAAGGACGCCAAGGCTGGAAGGACGACCTGAAGGGCACGAGAACAGGCGTCAGCAAGGCGCCACGACGAGACGGCTGTTCGACGTACCTCCGCCTTCACATTGGCGTAGCTTCCCCAGAGTCCCTGCCGGATCTTGTCCTCGAGCGTGATGCACTTCCACTCGCCCGACCACCCCTGCGTCAGCGCTGTCCGAGCGTTCAGCCCGCCCTGGTCGGCGACGGGGACGACGGGGAAGACGCTCCGGATCCGCCTGTTGGTCTTGAAGATGCCCGAACGCTCTCCGACGATCTCGACCCAGTAGGTGATGATCCCGCTGCGGCTCGGGTACGAGCTCTTATAGTGGAACGACGGCGGAAGGGTGAGGGGTAGCTCGAAGCGGAAAGGTAGTCGTAGGACGTGCGAGCCTGGCGGAGGGAAGGCGCTGCCCTGGGTCCAGAGAATCGCGTCGGAGCGCACGAGTGATATACTCTCTTTGTACGTGGTCGCCGATTGGCCGTTGCTCTGCACAAATTTACTTTTGGAAAAACAGGAGAAGGTCAGTATCGGAGGTTCGTAGTACGGCAGTTTAAGCTCGCAGCCGAAATGGCACCTCGAAGCTCGCTCGAAGCTCGATGTTTGCAGCCCACCTCGCCTCCCGCGCAAGCGCTGGTGGGGCTTATTATGCGGCTAAGTTGGAAGTGAAAAGACGCACGCTTGAATAGAGCCGCGCAACTTAACGCGTACACGCTCGATGCCGTCTTCTTGCGCGAGCGCGAGATTGAAGTCGATGTCGCCCTCGAGGGTCTCGCCCGCAACGCGCACGGCGTTCGAAAAGTGAAGAGTGAGCGGTTGCGAACTATCGCGAGCAGTTTGAGTCATAATGGTGAAAGGAGTTGGTCAGTGTGGGGGACGAGATGAGCGAGTTGATGGTGAAAGGACAACGAGCGAACGCGTTGCGTAGGTAGGACTTAAATAACAGGCGTCGGTGCGTGACGAGGCGGTGTGGGGGCTGCAGAGGGCTGTGCGGCTGTGCGGCTAGTCCCAAAAACTCTCATGGGCAGCTGCTTTGGTCTGATCAAGATACGTGTCCCAAGCACCACGAAAGACACAGCCACAGAATACCTGCGTATCAGCAGCACAACTTGCTAGCAGCGTTCCGATAATTCGATAATAATCTGTCGACATCGTTGCGACCACAGGGCCTCGTCAGCACCTTACAGGCCGAATCTGTTCACAGAGCCTATAGAGAAACCTTTCGGGAGTTCTTTCTCGATAGAAATGCGAAAATCCCCAGACCGAGTCGCTTTCATTTGGCCGGTTGATCCCCGCTCAGGAACACACATCCACATTAGTTCTCCCCGTGAAACACACCTTTTGTTTTTATCATTCTCTTCGAGTTGAACACAGTCGAGTGTGTTCAGGGCGAGCACCATCTCAGGGTCGTGAGCAGACCGAGGCGGACACTGCGAACGTGCCCTCTCCTCGCCGAGGTTCATAGGTGTATGTAACCGCTGCTCCTGTTCCGTGCCCTAACAGTGATTCTAGCAAGAAAATCAAGAACTTGCTCCAAGCCAAATCTTCCTCTCCTCTCCTCTTGCACACCTTACTCAGGCGTTCAGGGACTTTCAGTCAAATGCTCTGAAATTCCTCCAAGCGACATTGCTACATTGCTATATCACTGGCCCTTCTTCGGCCCCCGCTTTCTTCTCTCCCTGAATCCATCCTCAATAATCCTCTGAATGTTCTCCCACACCAAGCGTGGAGCCTGACTGGCGTCGACGGGGCGCCAGATGCCGCGCTGCCGGTAGTACTCAACGACGGGCTCCGTCTCCTTGTGGTGAAGCGCGAGGCGTTTTTGGAGGGTTTGAACGCTGTAAAACGGCATCTTAGCTCGGGAATGTTGCGAATAAGAAGGAACGACGAAACTTGTCGTCGTTTCGGTGGACCAACGGCTCTCCTGTCTCGTCATCGAGTCCCTCTCGCTTCGGCGGACTGAAGAAAAATGGAGGGCCCCCGGGAAAGTGGGGAAGGGCGGGAGGATTACTGTACAACCTGTCGCAATTACGTAAACACAGGTCAAATGATACGGACCAGAAAATCTTGTGGTACGTCCGTCCAGAAGTCAGATGGATCAAGCGGCCGGTAATACGGGAGATGAGAAGGTTGTCTTGGATCCTGAGCTCGATGGCGTGGTCGAGTTCTTGACTTGAGAGGGATTCGACGGCATGGTGAGCCAACAAGCTTCAGAAGAACTTCCATAACGCCAAACGCCATGCAAAGACACCCACCGACGATGAGCGAGCATCTCGTCAAACTTGCGGGCTTGGAGAGTGGTCCTGGGAAAGCCGTCGAGCACGAATCTATTCTCGTTCCTGTATGTTAGTTATGGAAGAAATTGGACGAAGGCAAGCTTTCCGGGGGATTGGGAAGAGAAGAGTACCCACCCGAGCGCACAATCCTGATTGGTGTCTAGCTGATGCTCGATCATCCCGATCACTGTATCGTCCTTAACTAGGCTGAAAACGTATTTTAGAAGTCCTTCACATCAAGGAATTGAAAAGGATGAGCCGTCTTACTCGCCGTTCTCCATCGCAGCCTTGGCCTCCAGCCCCAACGGCGTCTTCTCCGCCACCTCTTTCCGCAAGAGGTCCCCAGTCGATATTTGGCAAACATTGTAGGTTTCGCGGATCCGTTTTGCCTGAGTGCCTTTTCCTGTAAGAGACCATCCGCCAGCGGTTCAGTAAGCAGACTCGGATCAAAGGGAGCGTCATGCAGCGTAGGCCGTGTTGGGTGCATGAGGCGGTACCTCACAGCACGAGTTGGGAACTCTCAAGGTAATAATGACCTTCCACCAACTATCCAAGAGCTTCAATTTGCACTCACCAGCGCCTGGCGGTCCGATGAGAATAACCCGCAACTCCTCCGCCGGCGTGCGACCGCTCGGCAGAACCGCCTTGGACGCCCCCTTCTCTTGCCCTTCCAGAGCTTCGACCCGCTCCTTCAGCTGTGATATTAAGTCCTTGAGGTAGTGGAGCTCGTTCTTTTTGCTGTCGTGGTACCCGAGCTCGCGGTCTGGTACTAGACTCGCAGCGACGTCGACGGTGGGTGCGTCGCTCATGTGGGACGTTTGTACAGTAGGTAGGGGGGCACTGTGTTGACACAGAAGAAAGAGTGGTTTAAATACAAGAGCGGTCGATATCCGCAACTACTGGGGCTGGCTTTGGCAGAGAAGCTTCAGGAAAGTTATGTATGAGGCAACAGCGGCCGGGGCGGACGACAGCTCCATACCCACCTCCAGGATCCCGGCGCGCACAATATGGGGCGGCCGTCGGAGCCCCTGAATCATTCATCGGTACAATGCTCTCTTATGATTTGATCTGGCCACAGCAGTTTGGGAAGAAAGGAAAGGGACTCAGGTCTGAGACTGCGTCGGCGATAAGCCATGTGGGAAGCACAGCCAGAAGTTTGATTGACCGAAAGCCTCAAGCCCAGGACTGGGCCACCCTTCCCTCGATTCCACTCTTGACCTTGCTCGCACTGTTTTAGAGGTCCGCCACCGGCCGTTGAAGCGTTTACTCTCTTCACCGCCGTACATCAACCACCGATACCTTCAATCACATCTGTTTATTCCCCTTCCGCCGACCCCCGCCACAGCCACCATGTCCGGTGCTCCTCGCACCTCATACGCCTGTGCGTCCATCTCAGGCCGCCTCACAGTCTCAGCGCAGTGGGCTCATTATGGGAGTGGGATATGTAGTCCGGGCGCAGAAGTCTATGGGCGTTGTTCTGGCCGCGCCTACGTACAGTCCTTTGGAGACCTTCGACAAGTACGCCAGCTCGCCTGTGTCTTCTCTCTTCGCTTGCTCACCCGTTTCGCGTACACCCCAGGCCTCAAGAGCACGTTCGCACCTACCAGTACAGCCCTGATGGGCGCTACCTTGCCCACGCGATGGCCGGATCGTGCGTTCTGCGTCCATGCTCGGCATTTGTGGCGGTGTCTGATCTGCTAGCCACCTGCAGTGTCCGCATAACCCAAGCCGACAGCGGCGAGCTCGTGCAGGATCTTCCCGTGCCGAACGTGTACGAGGTTGGGTTCTCTCCGAAGGGCACTTACATCTCCACCTGGGAACGACCTTGTGCGTTTAATTTGGGCTGTACGTGCCAGGGGGGACGCGTGGCTGACAGGAAAGCCGTACTCTTCAGCCAAGTCGGAAGACGGGTCGCAGGTGAAGAACCTGCGCGTGTGGAAGGTGGAGACGGGCGAGGATCTGGCTGCCTTCACGCAGAAGTCTCAGGAGGGATGGTGAGTCCTACCTTCACACGCTGCATGCGGGTGGGCGGGGAGGCTGACCATGGCTTCGTTGGTCTTTCCAAGGAATCTGCAATTCACCTCGAATGAGGCGCTGTGTACTCGCTTCGTGTCTGGCGAGGTCCAGGTCTTCGATCCGTCGGCGTTCAGCAAGGGCGTCGTCCAGAAGCTGCGGGTGGAGGGCATGACGAGCTTCTCCCTGAGCCCGGGTCAGAACCCCAGTATCGCTGCCTTCATCGCCGAAAAGAAGGTGCGTCTCGGAATGGGGCTTTCAAAACTAGGGGTGCATGCTGAGATGCGCTCGCGTTTCCACAGGGCGCCCCCGCCTCTCTCCGCCTCTTCTCCCTCTTCTCCCTCGGCCCCAACTCCACCCCGACCGCGCAGAAGACCTTCTTCAAGGCCGACAAGATCCAGATCAAGTGGAACCCCCTCGGCACCGCCGTCCTCTTCCTCACTCAGACCGATGTCGACAAGACCAACAAGAGCTACTACGGCGAGACGAACCTCTACCTGATGAGCACGGTGGGCGGCTTCGATGCTCGGGTCACGCTCGGTGAGTTCGCCTTGAGTGGGAGTCAGATATACTGCAATTGGCTGAAACGGTGACTGCGAACAGATCGGGATGGTCCCATACACGACTTCGCCTGGTCTCCGAACTCGAAGGAGTTTGGGGTAGTCTACGGCTGTGAGTCTGCACGCCGGTGATGCTGGAAGGAGGTATCTGACAGTCTGGATACAGACATGCCCGCGAAGACTGTCCTCTTCGACCAGCGCGGTAACCCCGTCCACGACTTTGGTACCCTCCCCCGAAACTTCATGTGCGTATCGAAAACCATTCTTTCCCGAGGACGCCCGACTTCAAGCTGACAGCTTTCCATTCCACAGTCACTTCAACCCCCAAGGTCGCCTTATCTGTGTTGCCGGCTTCGGCAACCTCGCGGGTACGATCGACGTCTGGGACCGGCGGACGCTCAAGAAGGTCGCGACCATCGAGGCGTCCAACTCGAGCCACTGCGAGTTCAGCCCCGACGGGCGCTTCCTCCTGACGGCAACGCTCAGCCCGCGACTGCGCGTCGACAACGGCGTCAAGATCTGGCATCTGACGGGCAAGTTGATCCACGTCGACCTTGTGGAGGAGCTGTACCAAGTACGTTTTCTGGGGTGGGTTCAGCATGTGGTCGCGAAGCTAATTGGAGATATCTTGCGATTTACAGGTCTCGTGGAGACCAGGAAATCCGGACGCCTTCCCCGCTTTCCGCCAAGAGCTCGAGCCCGCACCTGCCCCAGCACCCAGCGTCGCGCTTGCCGAGGCCGCCGCTAAGCCTGCTTGTATGTTTCAAGTCCCCAACCTCACCGCGCCCGGCCGCTAACGACACCCCCTCCCACAGCCGCCAAGCCTGCCGGTGCCTACCGTCCGCCCCACGCCCGTGGCTCCGCGACGCCCAACATCTACAAGCGCGAGGACGAGGGCGGGATCGCGCGGCTGCCGTCGAACGGCGTCTCGACGCCGCCGAACGGCCAATCAAACGGCGTGTATCAGGCCCGCGGGCAGCGTCGGCAGGTCCCCGGCGCGCCGCCGCCGAGCTCGCCCGGCCCCGACCAGGAGCGTAAGGGCCGCAAGAAGGGAGGCAAGAAGGGCGGCGACGAGTCGTCTGGTGCGCCGACGCCTGTCCCTACCCCGCCGCCTGTCCAGGCGCCCGTGCCCCAAAGTCCCGGCGGCGACGCTATCGCGCTCGACAAGAAGATCCGCAACTTGACGAAGAAGGCAAGTCCTCCTTGGTGCAGAAAGAGCCCGGATTCCGTTTACTGACTTCGCTCGTGTACCGTCCACAGCTCAAGGCTATCGAAGAGTTGAAGGACAAGCGCAAGCGCGGCGAGAAGCTCGAGAAGACGCAGTTGACGAAGCTCGACAGCGAGGCCGAGATCCGCCGGGAGCTCGAGGCGCTCAAGCTCTGAACCAACAACCCGCGGCGCTGCGCGCTGAAAATTGCATTATCCGAGGGGAAGCGGAAGGGCACGGCTAGTTGCGGGAGGAGGGCTGCCGGGTTCGCCTCACGATCTCGTTTTCCTGCCTTGTCGTCACTTGCATTGCATCATTCTTATGCTGGTACACGCTGGACTGCCGGATTGTCTGTGGTGGAGTGGGTCTTTCGAGAGTCTCGCTTGTTTTAGAGAAGGCTATATCTTCGAACATCTATCGGTCTATGATCCGCTCCATGAAAGTTCACGAAATGTCCAGCCCCATCTGCCAGAACCCGGCCTCGAGGTCGCAACACCGCGTGAAGATCTGGGAAAGCTTCTTGAGGCCTTCGGGAGAAGGCGGGTCGAGAGCCGCGCGTCGCTCGAGCGAGGCTGCGGACAGGAAGCGAAGGCGGGACTGAGCAGCGGAGTAGGGGAAGGCAAAGCTGCGGAGAACGTACCAATACCGGCCACAAGCGCTTGCTGGTAGTCGTCCCCGGCGTAATCCTCGATCCATCTGCGCACCCACCCTCCCGCAAGTCAGACGGAAATCTTTCTGGTCCAGGCAAACAGCACCGCAAGCGCGACGCACCGCCAGTACGGGTTCCCCTCCTTCTTAACTTTCACGCCCGGCGCGATCTCGCCGCCCTCCTCGCCGAGGCGCTTGAGCTTGAGCCCGACCTCGCCGTACCCGAGCAGGCAGGACGCGACGGCGACGAGGAGGTCGAGGAGCGTGCCGCTGTGGCCGACGTCGGCGAGGTAGCGCGTGTACGCGATCGAGTGCGTCGACTCGGGCGTGGAGAGCAGGTCGGGCAGGGTGATGCCCCAGGTCGCGCAGAACTGACGACGAAGAGAAGGGGGGGGATGAGTGAGAAGGCGGGAGG
>JTLS01000356.1:0-20905 GCA_000826855.1 Basidioascus undulatus
CCCTCTCCGTCTCGGGCTCCTTCACCCGCGCCGCAGCACCCACCGCCGCCGTCCAGTCCTCTATCCCACACCCACACCCGTCACCACCCGCCGCCGAGCTCGACCAAGCCCGCGCGCAGATCGCGGACCTCCAGGCGAAATACAACGAGGTCACGCAGCTCTTCCATGCTGCCAAGGCAGCCGTCGAGCAGGAGAAGCAGGGCCGGCAGGACGAGCGCGCGTCGTTCCAGGTCCAAGCGCAGGCGCGCGAGGACGCCCTACGCGCGAGGATCCAGGTGTGGAAGGACGCGTACGCGGAGCAGAAGGAGGAGGCGGACGCGCTGGTGGCGGAGCGGGACGAGGTGCGTGCAGATCGCTTTCTTTCATAATATTATGCGTTCGCACTGACTTGGATGCCGAATGGGGAATCAGCTCGTCGAGAAGCTGGAGTCTGCGGATCTCGAGCGTACCAGCGTGCTGGAAGCGGAGCGGGACGAGGTGCGTGCGGCGTGATTTCTTTCATGCCCTAGTGCGTTCGCACTGATCTGACTGTCGAATGGGGGATCAGCTCGGGGATAAGCTAGAGCTAGCCTCCCTCGAGGGGTCCAGCGCGCTCGCGAGCCTAACCGCCGAGATCGAGACGCTTCGCGCGGAGCTCGCCTCCGCCAAGTCCAACGCCGCGCTCTCGCACGCGACCGAGTTGCGGCACGCCCAGAAGCAGTCGGCCGACGCGACGCGCAAGTCGCAGCGGCTCGAAGCGCAGATCACCACTCTCCAATCCCAGCTCTCCGCGGCCCTCGCGCGCACGTCCACATCAGACAAGACGCTCTCCTCTCTCACCTCCGAGCTCACGGCCGTGCGCGCCGAGCGCGACGCGCTGCAGGCGTCCTCCTCGACCGCCTCTGCGTCCACCAGCAAATCCACACGCGCGCTCGAGAAACAGCGAGACAAGCTGGCTGCTGCGCTGGAGAAGGCGGAGGAAAAGCACGGCGCGCAGATGGATGCGCTCAGGGCGCAGCTGGCGGACGCGCGTGCGCGGGCGGAGGAGGCGGAGCGCGCTGCGGGGCAGGAGCGGATGGCGAGGGAGAAGGTGGAGAGGGAGGTTAAGGCGCTGAGGGAGGAGGCGCTCGGGTGGAGGAGGAGGGAGGAGGAGGAGGAAAGGTGGAGGGAGCGCGCGGAGGAGGCGGGGAGGGAGTGCGAGGGTTTGAAGGTCCGTTCGTTCTTCCGCCTGCATGCGCTTGAGGTGATGCTGATATGAAGCGGATCATCCAGAAACGCCTCGCCAAAGCATCTTCCACTCCCGCACCCGCAGCCTCATCATCCAAGAAGCCTCCGCGCGCCGCACCCTCCTCACCCCCCGCTCCGCCTCCCGCCTCCCCAAAGCCAAAGCCCAAGCCAGAGAAGAAGCGCCCCGCCCCGCCCTCCCCTCCCACGCCGCCGCAGTCGCACTCGGACGCCGAGGAAGAGGCGTCGGAACAAGAGGAGGAGCCCGAGGAGGAGGAGGAAGAGGCGGGGGAGCCTCCCACGCCCGTCAAAAAGCGGAAGAAGGCTGCCCCGGCGCCTGCGCCTGCGAAGGAGAAGGCGAAGGGGCGGAAGAGGAAGGCGCCTGCCGTCGAGGAGCCGGAGGAGGAGGCGGAGAACGAGGAGAAGCCGGCGGAGGAGGAGGAGGTCGACGAGCCTCCCCGCAAGGCACCGAAGAAGATGTCCTCGACCGCCTCGGTGCGTCCCTCTCGCTCTGTTTGTCTTCATTCCCACCTCCCCTACTAGCGACTGACACATCCCCCGCGAACGCAGAAGAAACGCCCCCCCGCCTCCTCCACTTCCAAAACCCCCTCCCCCGCCGCCCCCGCCGTCCCCGTCCCCGCGCCCAAGCCGAAGCGCAAGCTCAATATCTTCCGCACCGCCGGGGCGGTGCCCTCCGCCGCGGCGTTCTCCTTCGGGGTGCGCTTCTCTCCTTCCCCCCCCCCAAATATCTCTTGTTCCCTTTACCCTGCCTCCATCGGTACCGGTGCTGACATGGAGTAAACCGATTTCGCAGGGCGCACAACTCGGCCTGCCCGACATCCTCAGCCCCATCAAGGCCGCCCCGCCCGCATCCTCCGCGGCGAGTCGCGCGCTCGGGAACGCCCGCGCTGTGGGGAGGGGTCCGTTTGGACGCTAGTGTCCTGTCCGTCCTCCTCCATCTCCACCCATCATCCTCCCGTCCCATGGTCATCATGGCCGCCAGGCACGCCCTCCATTTTCTCATGTTCGTCCCATCGCGCCATCTTCGATTTCCCGCTTTTTTCCTTGGGTTCCGGACTCGCGACTGCCTGCCCTTGCTCTGCTTCGACCTTGCTTCCACCGTTCGACCTCTTGTTGCTACCTTCACGTTCCCCGTTCCCTCCTACTTTCTCTTTAGCGCATTGCACTCTTCGATTTCTCCTTGTGCCTTTGCTTCGGACTCCGGATGCGGGATCTCTTGCCCTGCCACGCTGTTGTTACGATCGCTTTTCTTGGTGCGATGCTGCACACGTACTTTTAGTACGATACCCTGCTTAGGTCTTGCTTGCTTAATTCGCTTGGCGCTGGGTGGTCGTATGCGCGTTTATATATGCGAATATGTCTATGCCACGCCATCGAAGTGTGCGACACGCTGCGCCCAGTCTTCACAGCATGACAACGAAGGCCGACATTATATTGGGTATCGCTACGCCCTTCACTCCCAAACACGTCCGCCCCCAAGTCACCCTCTACTCATCGTCGTCCGACCACCTCGACGGCGACGGCTGATGCTCCGGATCATAGTAGTACGTGTCGTGCCCGTAGCCCTCCCAGCGCGCGGGCTCGTCATACCTGCCCGCATAGTACTCCCTCTCCCACTCCCACTCCTCTGCCTGGCGCGCCCGGCGCGCCTGCGCCTCGGGCGTCCCCCCGCCGCGCATGAGCCCCTCGAGCTCCGGCAGGCGCGGCGGGCCCGCAGGCGCAGGCTCGTACAGCCCGCCGCTCCCCGCGGAGGACGCGTGCTCGAGGAGCGAGCGCCGCTCGACGGGCCCCGCGGACTTGGGCGGCGCGGGCGCACCGTAGTAGTACGAGTACTCGGAGGGAGGCGCGGGCTCGCCCGACCGCGACTGCGAGTACTCCGAGGGCGACTCGTGCGAGGGCGGCGCGGGGAGGGGAGGCAGCGGCGGGGAGTACGGGGGGGAGGGAGAGCGCTGGAAGTGCCGATGATGGTAGCGCCGGCGCAGCCAGCGCCACAGGAACCACAGTCCGATTACGCTTATTACGAAGAGCGCGAGCCCGATGACGGTCAAGAGCGCAATGAAGCCGCCGCGGCTGAGGGCTCTGCGTGCTTGCCGAGGGGGGGCCACGGTTGGTGAGGAGGGCTGGGGAGTCGTGGAGGTAGTGGTGGTGGGGGAGGTGGTGGAGGTTGGGGAGGTGGTCGTCGTCGTCGAGGTGGTCGTCGCCGTCGAGGTGGAAGAGGTGGTTGATGATCTGGACGTGGATGATCTGGACGTGGATGATCTGGACGTGGATGAGGAAGACCTCGTGGTTGAGGATGAGGACCTCGTGGATGAAGAGGAGGTGGTCGATGAAGACGTTGTCCTAAACGTGGAAGTCGGGCTCGAGGACGAGGGGCTGCTGCTTGTAGAGCTGGGAGTGATGCTCGGGGTGCTCGCCGACGTCGTGGGTGTAGTAAGCGTCAGGGTGGGCGTGGGCGTAAGGCTTGTGGGCGTAGGTGTAGGTGTCGTGGGCGTAGGTGTAGGTATAGGAGTAGGCGTCGGCGGTGTAGCCGTGGGCGGCGGCGTAGGCGTAGGTATCGGTGCGGGCGAGGTGGGCCCCGCCGTCGGGCTCTGTCCCGGCGCGGGGCTCTCGCTCCCGCCAAAGACCCATCCCTCACCCAGCGGGATGGAGGGACCGTAATACGTGAGCGGGAGATTGACGACCGTGTACTGCTCTACGTTCGGGACGAGCGAGTACGAGAGCCAGTAGGGCAGTTCCTGCACCGGCAGCGGCGGCGCGGCGGCGGGAGTGGGGGTCGCCATGCGGACGGTCAGCGCGAGAGAGGAAGTGCAGTTGAGGGCATGAGTGGTAGATCGCCACGAGACGAAATGCTCCGGTCATGGCGAGACACCAGGCTCGAACGAAACTTGGTGTGAGGCGGGCGGCCTCCATGAGACACTTCTAAATGAGGCATAACAATATCGAGTGTACAAATTTCATTCGACATGAACGATTTTGTAGAGGACAGGTCAGTAAAGCGCGAGTGATAAGCAAACGGTCTCCGTGAGGGTGGAGCTGAGGAAGACGAGATGGTGGCAGGAGGCCAGAGCGTAAACGGATGCTCAGGCTCTGTATGATGACAGGCTGATCGTGACTGGTTGAGCAAGATACTGCAACTGCATGAAGTGGCATTCATCAGGGTAGACTCTAAATTCAATAAACGAGATATGCAATTAATTTCTTCCTGAACAGCACAGCGTGTCGTTTGTGTGCTGTTCCCGAAGCTTGGAGGACAGCTGCGGCGGGCAGTAGCCGGCAAGACCTGAGGTCTTCCTGATGGCTTCAATTCTTATTTAATGTGCTCGTCAGAATTCTGGATCACTTGATTGCGTGTATGCTCCTAGAAAGAGGGCTCGAGCCTATGAACGATGTGAGAGGCTCGCTCGGTGAAGTTAACGACAAATCGTAGTTGCAGCTGTATTGAAGCTCAAAACATTATGGTGCTCCTTCTATAACTTGGAGGCATTCTAAAAAGCGCGACCTCATTGAACAACTCGCTCCCACAAATCTACAGCAACCACTCCCACTGCCACACGTCCGCCTCCCACCGCTTCCCGTGCTTCTCGAGCTTGTCGTGCTGGAACCTCTCCTGCTCGATGCTGACGTCCACGTCTACTTCGTTCTTAATCGTGATCGGCTGAGGGGCAGGAGCAGGGGCTGGGGCAACCGCCGCGGGGGCCGCTGGGGTTGCGGGGGCTGCTGCCGCCGCTGCTGCTTTCTTCTTCTCTTCTTTTTTGGCTTGATTCCCCTTTTCATCATCGGTCCCGGCGAGTATTCCGGTCTTGAGCACTCCGTCGCGGTCGCCGAAGCCGAGATCGTGGAACGCCTGGCGCTTGTCCTGGCTGCGGTAGACGCGGGACGCCTCGAGGATGTCAGGCAGCGCGCCGTCGTGGCCGATGAGGTAGACCTTGTCGTCGTCGTCGTCGTCGTCCACAGCGGCATCGGGGGCGACTGAGTAGAGACGGTACGGTGCTGTTCCGAAGGAAGGGCGAGTGACGCCTGCGGGGCTGGGCAGCGGGAGGGCGTTGGTGAGGAGCGACGTGGCGAGGAAGCCGAGCAGGATGGAGCGAATCATGGTGACTGAAAGCGATTGCTGTGAAGAATGAGGATGCAGCATGGGAACAGCATGAGGCCTTTTGTAGGCCTCGGGTCGAAGGAGACAAATGAAAACTGTTGTCAGGTACGGCAGCACCGTCACCTCTGGCACGAGACGATCGCTCGATGATTCGTCGTTACTCGGCGACCTGGAGGCTCCCTGGAATGCACCCTTAAGAACTGATTTGAACTTTCCCTTGAAAATATACTGTCCAGAGATCGTAAACAACACCCAGTGCTGCTCAAAGCGATTTCGTCGCACGTTCAGGGCCCCTTCTATCCGAAGCGTGCACTACGAGTCGCCTTCGCGAAGGGGGGTACACATCACAAAGGGAGAGGAAAACAGCGCGTCGTTTGTACGGTTGTAAGAAACATCAAAGTGAAGGGAAATCTATATCGTATCTTGATGGGGAGGTCCGATCTTCCGATGGAGAGCACGCCTAGAAATAGGGCAATGTATGCATGCACGCATGGCGAGTTTAGACAACCATCGCTTCTAATGTGCTGGAGTGCATATGGTCCTCAGGAACTGCTGAAAGGCGTCTATAAGCAAAATGCATTGCTAAACCATATGCGCTAGATAGCAAGGCTCACACGGGGTGGATGCGATCGTGGTCTGCGTTTTCGGCCTTGACAGACTCCGGCACTTCTGGAGGCGGCCCCATCTGCGGTGGAACCAACGAATTCGAGTTCCTATCCGATGTCCCGAGCCCCTACGATAAAGATGAGGAACTTACGTGTGCTTTGATGCCTCCGTAGCGGCTCGGCTGGCGGTCCATGTTGGCGAACGCTTGGACGAATGCGGGCTCGTTGCGCGGGCGATGGTGTGCACGGTAACTCGACGGGTAGTTCGAGTGCAGTGGACGAGCCATCGCAGCAGTACCGAGAACGAGGATCAAGAAGAGAAAGAGGACGACTCCTCGGCTAGAGCACGCAGAGTACCGGGGCATGGCAGGTTTGCAGTGCTGGAGATGTAGCGGCGACGGAAAGTATCGCTGAGAGACTTGAAGGTGGAGAAGAGGGAGAACTTGCCGCTTGAAAAACATGAATAAGGAGGATAACAAGATGGCGGGCAAGCGCGGAAAGGCAGTTCGAACCAGCATGGCTGGCAGGGCGACGCCCAGCTGCAGACGTTCATGCAGACTGCCTTCCTCACTGCTTCCCCTCCGCAGCCAACACCCGTCGAAACAGCCGTCACCCAACATATAACTTCAACATAGCAGTTCATCAATGTGGAGACTCTCAGTACGGAGCGATGTGCCAGGATGACTGGAGGGCAGCCTGCCGTCTGCCTGTTTGCCCCTGCAGGCCGTGTGCTCGGCACACCTTGCAGCCGTGTTTCTAGTACACTTCTTTATTTTTCCGCAGCACTGTTCCTTCACATCCCTGTAAAGCGACGTCACTTTCCCCTTCCCCCCAGAAAGATCAAGCAAAGGAGGCTGTCCTCTCCCAGCCATCCCATCTCGACGGCAGCCTCGTGTGCATCGCTCGCTCATTGCCGTCAGACCAGCATCACACTTCCTACCACTTCTCTCCTCCAGAGCAATCCATATAAACATGCGCACCACTTATCTCCTTACCCTCCTCGCGCTCACGACCGCCGCGTGCGCAGCACCCCCACCCGCACCGACACCCGCCCTCTCTCGGCGCGACCTTCCGTTCTTCACCTTCCTGAGCCAGCTCGTGGGCGGCATGCCCGGAGGAGTCTCTAAGCCCAGAGGTAGCGGCGGCGTCAGGGGCGGCGGTCGCCCTCTCGTCCAGGTGGGTGGGAAGCCACACGGCGACGGCCCAGCCAAAAAGAAGCCGTCCGGCAAGCACCACTTTGGGATACACCGCTATTACGGATTTGACAAGAGCAGGTGCAAGAGCCCGTGCGTATACTCTATCCTTGGTCCTCTGCTCGGTAACGGTTATGAGCTTTGCTGATACTGCGGACGTCGTGCCAGCAGGCAAGCGTACGACAAACAGCGCGGGTGCTACGACACTGGTCCGAATAAGCTCAGCATTCATCTGTAAAGGAGAAGGCCGCTGGGAACAGTAGCATCGGGGTGTAGAAGAGAATGGGGGAATTATAGAGTCTCGGTGATCTGTATAAGCGACTGTCATGAAGTATCCGTGTGAGAAGAATGCGTGAACTGCAAGCAGGGTGCGATTGAACGAGTGTTCTACATATAAAACACATGGGGGATGGAGGTTTTATACTTCTCATTGTCCATAATTCAATATAATATAATTAGTCAGCCAAGACCAGCACGAGCGCCGTCATGGCGGGAATATAAACCTGGCCGTCCCATCCTCATCAGTCCTCATCCCGTCAGCCCATGCCTACCATACCGAACAACGCACCTTGACAGCACACTCATACCCATCGCGGTCCGCTTTTCGGTTCTCCTTCTCGGTCCTCTCCCTTCCGTCTTCCTCCGCTTCCGCCACCTCGAAAGTGAACCACTCCCCGCCGCGCACGTCCACGCGTCCCTGCCCGCCGAACCGCGTCTCGTCCGTGCACAGCAGCGCGCGGTACTTCCCACGCGCGGGCATGCCGATAGGCTCGTCCGCGTAGGAGGCGGTAGGGTGAAGGTTCAGAATGAAGTTCGTTTGAGCGCGGTGGAAGACCAGGAGGCGGGTGTCCTGCTCGAAGGAAAGGGAGTTTCGTGAGCTTGTGATCCTTCTGCATCTCTGCGAGCACGCCGCTTACCTCGTCTTGTCGGGACACACGGGCCTGCATCAAGACGAAACATCAGCACCCATCCCGCTCACCCCCTTTCGAACCAACTCACGAATCCCTCAGTCAACCACCCCCTCTCTTCCTCCGCGCCATTCAGCGCACCGTCAAACTCGTCCAAATACCGATAGCGCAAGCGGTCGTCCGACGCGAGGCCCCATCGGCGGAAGGCATGCGCGTACGAGTGCCCGTTCTTCTCGGAGGGGAAGGTGAGCCACTGGGGGCGACGTAGGGACGTGGTGTCAGCGCCGCCGAGCATGAATAGGGATATCCGATGAAAGGTCGAGGCGAAGCGAGTACAATGCGAAGAAGAGGGGTACGAGGGAGGGACACACCTCGGGGTGGCCGAACTCGTTGCCACAGAAGTTGAGGTAGCTGTGTCAGGGACTGTTGAGTGGAACGCTCAAAGCGAAGGACGATTGCGACGAAAGAACTCACCCTTCGCCCGCGTACGCATGCGTGATAATCCTGCCCAGCCCAAGTACGAGCATGAGTATCAACCCCTTCCGCCTGCCCCAAGCCGCATTGCCAGTCACTCCAAACGTACCTCACAAGCTTCAGCACCTCCACCGCCTTCTCCCCGACCCACTCATCCTTCCCGCCGAGCCTCATCTTCTCACCCCACTCTCTCGCAACCAACCACTCCGAGATCGTCTTCCCGCCCTCGATGCACTGATCGTGCGTTTCGCTCGCAGCCACGCCGCGCTCGCCCAGCCCCACGCGCCGGTTTCCCAAGCCGCTCACGATCTCCCTCAGCGACCATGTGTGGAACGGCTGTGGGGGGCCGGCCGAGAAGCGGTCGAAGAAGAAGTCGGGGACGTTTAGGAGCAGGCGGTGCGTGAAGCCGACGCCGCCCGAGGAGAGGGGGAGCGCGAGGGTCGGGTAGCCGGAGAAGTCCTCGGCAAGGAGGGTGAGACGAGGGCCGGGCAGTGAGGTGAGGACGGCGGTGGCCTAGAGTTGGGGAAGAGTTAATAGAGTCAAAAAACGTGAGACGGAGGGGACAGAGACGGACGAGGTAGAGGTACGTCAGGCCGGGAAGATAGACTTTGGATTTGGTCGGGGAGAAGTATTCGTCGTAAGAGCCAGAGAAGGGGACAAGGCCATAGTGCTGATAGCTGAATTTGGATGCGCCAACCAAGGTCAGCCACGACAGCGGCCGCAAAGAGTGAAGAGAGGAAAGGGATGCTGGCGCAAACTCACAGGAGGGCATTCACGCCGTCGAACCTGAAACCATCGAACTGAAAGACCTCGACCCAGTATCTTAGGTTGGTCAGCAAAAGCCTGAGCACCTCCCTCTTCCCATAATCGTACATCCGACTGCTCTTGCCCTCTCGCATCAGCAGCGTTCCACCCCACCGCCTCCCTCCCTCGCAACGCACCTCCCCCAAACGGGATGCCACCCTCCTTGAGCCGGCGAGCGGAAGTACCCTTCCCCTCCCGTGGGCCCGTCGAACCCGCCCAGCCCCTCCTCGAGGTTGGCGCACGCGTGCGCGTGCACAACGTCGAGGATCACACGGATGCCGAGCCCGTGGGCGGCGTCGATCAGGGACGCGAGCGAGGAAGCGGGGCCGAAGCGCGAGGAGGGCGCAAAGAGGGAGGTAACGAGGTAGCCGTAAGATGCGTCTTCGAGGCACGGGGATCAGTATAGACACAACACCAGCATTGAATGGTGGGGGTGATGAAGAGAACGGACAGTACGGGTGCTCAGCTACACCCTTACTTGTGTGAACAAGTTAGTCTGAACAACTCCACGGAAACCAAGAGACACGAGAAGTAGCGCACCATCAGCTGAATCGTGTTATACCCCAACTTCTCCACCCGCTGCAGCACGTCCCTCTCGAAGTCCGCCCACCCGCCGACCCGTCCAGGCTCGCCGACGCACACGCCCACGTGCGCCTCGTAGATGCGCAAGCTGCGCGGGGGCGGCGGGCGCGGGTGCTTGAACGTGTACCCGCCCGCGGGGCGCGGGTCAAAGTACGCGGTGAGGATCGGGTCGCCTGAGGGGCTTGGGAGGGGGTGAAGGACTGTGGAGTAGGCGGGCGTGCGCAGGAGGGGTGTCCGGGAGAAGGGCTGGACAATGTGCAACTGCGAGGGACGCGGGCCTTCAGAAGAAAAGATGGGACGGGAGAGAAAGGGACGGCGCACTTTGATTGGGGTCCCCAGTGGGATTGCCGGGTCGCCGGAGGGGAGGGGCGGAATCGTGATGGACCACCGTTGAGGCTTAGTAGCATCGCGGGCAAGAGGGTGCGCAAGAGGGTCCCATTTATCTAGTGTTCAAAGGAAGCCAAGGATGAATGATGAGATGGAGACGGAGCGGGGAGGGAGAGGGGACCGACTGAATTCGCCGATGAGCGATGCGGACGTCGGCTCGGAGGGTATCCATTCGCTGTAGGTTATCGTGTTGTCTGGGACGATCTGTGGGAAGAATGGACCTTGATCAGCGTATTTCCGGTAAGATTGGGGAAGCTGGTGCTTAGAAGCGCAGTTGGCAGGGTCTCGCTGAGAATCCAGCACCCGCTCTGAGCTGCCGCGCTATTCCAACAGCCAGCAACAGCTTGAACCGTATATGCAGCGCTCATAGAATGTTCTCCTTGGCCCCCTGCACCTCCCGGTCTTCCACCCTCCTCTCCACAGACGACACAGACGACTCACCCGCAGGCCCATGCTATCCCACGCCTTTGTGAACCCATCCAACCCTCCCTCCTCATCCCCCTCTATTCTCCCCAGCTCGCTCTCAAACATCTCATACCTGAATCACACCCCGACACCACAGGTCAGTCTCCCCCTCGCCTCCTCCCTGCTCGAAAGTAAGCCGCCGAAGGCGCACCGCTCGCGCACGACTTCCTGGTGAGGTGCGAGATTCGGGTCATGCGAGAGCGCGGAGAGCCCGTGCTCGGTATCTAAAGATGGGGATAGAGACATCTATGCCAAACTCTAGAGAATAAACAATAAAGGATGGGAGGAAGTCGAGCTGGATGTTGTGGAAGGTAGCAAGGCGCAGGAACACGTTGAGATTTCGAGTCGGGGAAGCCGCCGGCCGGCATCTGGCGATGCTGGGGGCCGTGCTCGCACTGCAGTGCTGGAGTGCTATCAATTTTCCACTCCAAGTCTCTCACAGTGACACTGCCCGCACAAGATCTCCGTAAGCGCTACAACCTGTTCAGAAGAAATGACATAATCTTCCGGTGCGACACGAGGACGGCCGCGTCCCTCTGCATCCTGCTCTTTAGAGCACACGAACCTTTGCATAGGCTCGCTCATCCTCTAATAACAGAAGCGCTTAAGGACTTGAGACGCGAACTGAAAAGCAAGGGGTAAAGGTGGGGTTACTGCCTCTGTGTCTGCCTTCTCCACGCGGCCCCGCACGGTCGCATAGATTCTTTTTGGACTCTGTGCTCCAACGCAGACCCAAGCAGACCGCTTTTGTACATCATGCCCTGCCAGTAGTCAGTTTTCTTTGACTTTTTCAAACTCTGTCAGTCAGTTTCTTGGGGAAGACAAGTGCTTTGCGCTTTTGAGATCCTGGACCCCTGGTACTGCCTTGGGTCACCAGGCCAGTTTTGGTGTTGGGATATACCTGCCTCAGCCGAGCTCAGGAGCCATAAATGATAGGTATGAGATCATTTATGGCCCATCCTGTCCTCCTTGGTATTCAAAATGTTGGTCCGCGTGACATGATGGAAAATCTTGAATGTTTCAGTACCACTTCCTACAGCTCAACTTCACAACCCTCCCCCCATGTCATATCTCTCTGCCTCAAAGGAGGTTTACGTGTGAATTAACTTTCCCTCCCGGAAAAATAATGAGTGCACATCAATTACCGAATACGGAAATGGACCCCACCTTGCCCATAGAAAATGGTCTACACCAGGTCCCTACGACTACTCACAGCTGTGAGCAAGCCGGGCAAGTGTCAAGTTGAGGACATTGTACTGCATAAAGCCTTTATTAAATCTTCATGTGCTGTCCCGAGATCAAACTGGACAATGGAAGAAGATAGGTGCCGGCATCCGATATGGCATATGCGAAGAGCGATGAGGGTTGTGGCGGAAGAAAGGTGAAGGGAAGGGGAGAGGTGGTCAGACGGACAATGTCAGAATTTTCTCTTGGTTATCTAAAAAACTTTTCGAGGAGGGCCGGGAAAAGATTGGTAGGAGAGAGGAGAAAAGGAGAGGGAGAGCCCATTCTTCGGGTCCAGCCGTGCACGGTGGCACACCCACAACAGAACATTGCCAGAGTGCCACCACAGACCTCTCCTTGAAGCTCTACATCTTTCTCAAAATCTGGGAGCACATAATGGCTGAGGAGGGGTGTCAGAGTATAGAGGGAGCCGGGCGGGAGTAGGAGGGCAGGCAACGGGCACAGGGTGGCTGTGTGGATTCCGCGAGGGCTTCGAAAATACATCTTTTCTTGGACGCTGAGCGCTTCTTCCATTTTGCACATTCTGAGCCTTCTGCCCCAATTCTCCGTGCTTTTGTGCAGGGGCTAACCACTCGTAAGATCAGAAGTAACTGAGGGGGGGCTTAATTTGAACTTAGTAGCCTCGGTATGTGCCCAACCCCATGAGAAGGGACGCACGTACTAGGCAGAATCCACAGCGTTCGCAGTCTCGTCTGCGCCCTGGCTAAGGCCCCTTGCACAACGAGCCCCTCTTTGCATGATCACTCAAACAGCAGCCCAATATCAACAGGAAATTAAGTCGTACGCTCTAATGTGTGTGAAAGGTAGCAACTTACGAGGTGTTCGGTGTGCTCGCCAGTCGATGGACGTCCCAGTGGCAGTGTGATGTTGGCAGCTGCGAAGTTGCTGTGCTTCGGACCACCATGGAGGCAATGCACGCTTGATAATCAGTAAAAATGTTTTAATTATCTTTCTGTGGCAGCTTGAACTTGCCCAACAGCCCTATAGCAGCGTCGTTAGTAGGCGAACATGCGTGTCGCCATGCCTTCCGAACCAGACTGTGCCTTCATTGGAGCCTCTCCAGAGCCAGGGGCAAGGGATGGAACTGAAAAGACTTTGGGTGTACATCCGACCATTGTCATCGAGAATCTCTGTCCACCGTTCCAAGAGAACAGTGAACGGACTGCAGGTGCGACAGGCTCAGCCAGTCGGCCATGTAGACTGCTCCGGAACCAGCCTGCAAACTTCCTGCCCAAAGCATATGAGTATCTTACAAATCACAAGAGGGATACGCTGCTGGGGTTTACCGATGCCAGTCGGGCTGAGCGAGCGTACCGCGGCCGGAGGGCTGCGGCCTCTCGCCTAGATGTCAGCTGCAACGATGGTCCGTCCACCTCTACACCGCTGACCGGATATGATTTTCTGAAGTTTTTGGTAGGATGTTTAATCTACGGATCCTCAAACAGCGAAAGAGGCCAGCGGTATAAAGCCCCTGCTCACAGTGTCTGCACTTGCCAGCTGCAGCGATCGTGCCTTGTGGGTCTTAGATGTGCGCACGGAACGTCATGCCTGCCTTCGCAGCACGCTCGTGCATTCTGGCGCAGTTGCGCGCCAGTACAGCGCGGTCAACGACAAAGGCTATGGACGAGGATGAAAATGGCATCAGAGTGAGACTTCACTCGGTCTCTCCAAGACCTGAGCGCACCCGGGGAGCGCAGCTCGGACAGCCGCTTGCCCACAAAGGCTTTGCGAAGCTCCTCCGCACAGGCCTGACACATAAGGGAAGGGTGTCAAGGTCTATGTAGGCAGAGACATCGGTCGGTGAGGTCTGGCTCGAGGATGGATGGAAGGTAGATGGTGTGCAAGGGAGAAGGCAAGGACGTGTCTGACGTCGGTGGTCCGTCTTAAATATGGCACGGACGCCACGCGACACGTCGAATGGCGATGGCTTGGGATGACTCGACCAAGCACCACTACATCCTGACGGCATGGCATCTTCTCGAAAGTTTGATGTACACACTAGGTACTGTTAAAGGTTACTCATATGGAGCAAGGCAGGCATCCCTCGTGGATGTAGGACCACTGAGGTTGCTGTGCTGACGAGCGGCCAATAGGTTGCCTCAAAGCCATGTTTGTCACTGTCGGCAGAAACGTCTGATTTGGGAAAATGATTGTTATCTCAACAACACCAGATATTTGTGTGGTTTTTTCCACATCATGAGAAATGGAGAGTCGTCACGACTAGTAACGTGCCGACAGACAAAACCATCCTCAGGTCGACGCCAAGTTCCGCTATCCTGGTTCGTTGCAGACAATCCAATGTACGGGACTAGTTATTCCAACAATTGTCTCTATTTCTGAGTATTTGTTAAAACAAGCCTCTCTATTCGTTCAAGGATGGGTTGGCGTCTTGAAAGAGGCTGCCCTTGAGGAAAGTTGCATAAAGCTGTCTCGATACACGCTTCGCGGTCTCACACGCGTCACACAGTCCTGAGGCTCAAACCACAGCTGATTAAATCTATTGAAACCGGCACTAATTATAAGCCCCAGTACGCTAAGTCTGCCGGCGCTCGCGAGCCTCCGCCAGCTTCTCGTCGGCGTTGTGTTTGTCACTCGTCCACCACCGCTCCTGCTCGAAGTACCAGCTGTCAAGAAGGTATCAGTCTCAAAATCTTATGCAGCTAGTATCACGATGCAGTGACCAACTGGCACAGCGACTGCGCGAACCAGTAGAGCCACGCGGTGTCCTTGAAGCCCGCTATCGTCCTTGGCCTGCTCGTCCCGAACTCTGCAAGCGCAGCCTCGAATGCCCGGGCAACGGCCCACTGCTCGGACTCATCCCTCGTCCGGGATAGGCGGAAAATCAGCGACAAGGGGGTGGTGCAGAGCCTGGGGGTCTTCGTCTTACAGGAACGAGAGGAGCGGGAAGGACATGAAGAACTCGTCGGCTTCGAAGGAAACGCCGGAAAATTCGAAGTCGAGCAGCCCCGTAGGGACGAGGGTCGTAGGGTCGACGAGCAGGTTGCGCAGATCTGAAAAAGAGAAAGCTTCAGCTTGCTAGACAAGAAAACATGGAGGTCTCAGCCGGAAACTGCTCACCAAATCGCCGTGCAGAAACGTCGGCCGGTCAGTAACGTTTCGTAAAAGCTTCTCAAGGCCCTCGCGCTCCTGGACTTCACCGATCGATCCTGTCCCTCACACCGCCATGACGCCAGCCCTTGACGCGCTTATTTCCGTCCGCAAGCGCGAGCTGCGAGAGCACGAGCCCGCGAAGCGCGTCCGCAGCCGATGCGAAAGGCCCACCCTGTCCGAGCGCGCCAGGCCCGATGGCGACCTCTCCGTGTGGACCGAACTTGAAGCCGTCGAAAGGGGTGGACGAAGCGGGAGTGCGCACGCTCCGGACGCGATGCACCAGTGGCGCGAAGTTCTTGGCTAGCGCGATGCGTTGCTCCAGAGGGAGAGTTTCTCACAGCGGGTCCGCTGGAACACCTGAAGTCGTCCGCCGTCAGTTTGCCTTTACTTCGATCCAGTTCCCCACCCGCCAGTGTCGCCGCTCCATGCATAGACCTGCGGCACCTCCGGCACCGTCTCGCGCACGAGCGCTAGCGCCGCGACCTCCTTTTCGTTTTGCGCGGGACGTCGAGTAGCGCAGCAGGGTTGGCAATGCGCACTACAAGCTTTCGAGTGTCGGGTGGTAGCGGAAAAGTGCCTTGCTGAGACCGGGGCCGGACGTCGTGGGTTTCGACGGAAGTGGGAGAAACGTCAACGAAGTGCAGGACGTTATTGGAGCCCTTGCAGGCGGGCTCGATGTGGTCAGCCTTGAGAGGGAAGCCATACAGGGGCCAAATTCAGTCAATGTAAATACTATGTAAAGAGCGAAGAAAACCTGCTCACAGTCAGGCCGAACTCAATACGCAGAAGGTTAGCGATGAATGCCTTCCGTGCGTTTGGCGACGAGACCGGTCCGGTCGGTTGGAGCGTCATGAAGAGTTTGTGCAGGACGAGGGGTACTGCGGCAAGGAGGAAAAAGTCAAAACCCTCGCACACCAAATAGCGCAGCGCTCGCGCAAGGTATTTTCCGACCCGGGAGCGCGCCATCCTCGTATCTTTGACAGGCGGACCATCCAGCTGATAACGCAATGCGTTTTAGATCTTCTGAAGGCCACGCAGCAGACACGTCGCGCTTTCCACGAACTAGATCGAGCGACATAGCCGATACGTAGCCCGGCTGGCGGACTCGTAACAGATGTGCGACACTGATGATACTTCAAGCCCACAAAATCCACCGTCGGTATGCCTAGCGAGATACACGCCGGATCTTGCGTCGGAACGGTTGCACAGGTGAGAACGGAAGACAATGCGCCAGTCTGCTTTTCGGGGAGGGACGTCGTGTGCTTTGCTTGAGTGTGGGCTGTCACACAAAGCTCCAACACTAGCAGTATCCCACTCACTCTTAACACAAGCACAACCAGAAAAAAGGCATAGTGTAGCAAACGACGCAGTATCCCAATCCTCGTATCCCCTCACTCCTCTCCTCTTCCCTCTCTTCCTCTCACCCTACAAACACACGAAAAAGAACGCATCCCTCGCTCAGCTCAGCTCAGCTCAGCTCATCAAGTCCACCAAATCGTCGAACGGGCTCTTTGCGCGCTGCGGGGGCTGCTGTTGCTGCTGCTGCTGCTGGGCGGCCTGCGGCTGGGGGACGGGGGTGGTGGCCCGGACAGCGGGGGAGGCCGCGCGGAAGGGCGAGTTGCTTCCGCTTCCTCCGGCGCTGGCGCTGACGGGCGTGGCGGATTTGCCGAACTGCAGGGCGCCCGAGGGGCGGTACGGCGGCTGCTGGAACGCCTGCTGCTGCTGGAGGGCGAACGCCGGCGCCGGCGAAGTCGAGGAGGGGGGTAGGTTCCCCGCGGCGCCATTGGCGAAGAACGGGGAGGACGTGGCACCAGAAGGGGCGAGGGAGAACAAGTTGGGGGGGAGGGACGGGCCGGGCGCGTTCAGAGGCTGCTGCTGGGAGGGCAAGGAAGGGGGCGGGCTCGGCGCGGAGAAGAGGTCCGCGGGCAGGCCGGCGACGGTCGACCCCGACGCGGCACCGTTCGTCGACCCCGCGGGCGGGTCCGTGAGTTGGAGGGCGCCGAACCCGGCCAGCGCGTCTGCGGCCGCGGACGGAGGGCCGGGCTGCGCCTCGTCCTCGAGATCTAAGTCGATCAGGTTCGGCGGAGCGGCGGCGGCGGGCTTGGAAGAGGAGCCGCCAGCGGTGATACCTTTTGAGCCGATTCTGATGTGTGCATGTCCCGTTTGGTCAGCCGGACCGTCTTCTGCGAGGTGCGGGGCGGCAGACGCACGAAGGGTCCAGAGAGAACGTAGCCGAGTAGTCGCCCTTCTTGAACGCGTCGTACCGGTCCAGGACGTTGTTGATGAGGTCGTTGATCAGCAGCAGTCGCTCTGTCCATTTCACCCCACCGCATCATTCAGCACATACACCCAGCCGGTAGCAGCCACCGACGGACTGACCCATTAGCTCCGGATCCTCCGTCGACGTGTCCGAAATCCATTTCTGCAGCTTCGGCCGCGCCTGCTTGCAGACCGCCGAGACTTGCTGTTCGCCCGTACGTCCCACGCTCTCAGCCCCTCGTCTCCTCCAAACCATGTGCGACCCCGAACCAACCGAAGAAAAGAAAAGTGAAGGAAGGTGAAGGAAAGGGAACGGTAGACAAGGGAGGTGGGAGAAAGGGGAAGAAGAGAAAGAAACGCACGTCGTACGCGTCCCCCCTCGCAAACTTCTCGCGCGTCTCGACAGCCTGGTCGAGCATGTCGTTGAGGAGGATCGCCTTGTGCTGGACCTTGTCGAGCTCCTTGATCGTCTGCGCGCGGTAGTCCGGTTTCCGCTCCGGCTCCTGTGCGTCCGTCCCCCACGCACGTCAACCACCACCACCACCACGTTCTCTTCCTCTCCCTCTCTCCCTCTCCTCCTCGATCTCCCTCTCCTTGTCCAGATTATGAGGAGAGACGACGTACGTAGCCAGACAGCTGCTTCATCAGTTCCTGCGCCGCAGCAAGGTCCTTCGGCGTCCCTCGTCGGATGAGCTCTTGGAGTTTCTGTCCCACCCAACCCCACGTTCCCCAACCGATCAGCCCGGACGCGCCCCATCAAGGAGCGCAGATGGGGACGACGTACCGCCTGCTGCGCCGCGCGGTCCTCCTCCTCCAGCTCCTCGGGGGACTTGAGGTTCTGTTTCCCACCCCCACCCGAGCCCAGTCAGCGGCTGCGGTGGCGCGCGCTCAAGGAAGAGCAGAGGGACGCACATCCGTAGCCGTTGCAATAGCCGCGTTCCTACTCAACTCCGGGAACCTATACCCTGCATCCCCCTCCGCTCTCAGCCTCGTCCTCCCTCTCCCCTCTCCCCTCTCACCTCCCCCTCGCCGCCTGCGGACGAACCTTTGTACCCCAACAACCTCCACATATCCCTAATATGGACCAGATCCTCCTTCCTCTTCGAGCTCGTGGCAATCCCGTTCTTCCACTCATTAACGAGCTCGAGTGTGCGCCCCATGACGGGGCCCGGGTACGCGGGCGGGCGCTCGGGGAAGCGGCGCACGAGCTCGTTTAGGAACTCTTTGGTAGATATTTGGAGGTGGAAGGGGTAGCCGCAGTTCTTGACTAGGACATCCAGGAGCTGGGGAGAGGGAGTGGGGGGGTGGGGAGGAGGGGATGGGACGAGGGGGGACCCACGTTGAGTGCCAGGAGCGCTTCGCGCGGACCACCTTGGTTGATGTGCCGCAGGACTTCGACGGACGCTTCTCGAGGGCTACACAAAGAGGATTCAGCATGCGCACGCCGGAAGGGTGGGGAGAGGGGGAGGCAAGGACGCACGTATTAGCCTTCTTGGCGTTCACAAAGTCCGCGATCTCGAGGTTGAGCGACATGTTCGGCTCCATCAGCGTCGGGTCGCACGCGCGGTCTTCAGTTCCCCCATCCCCCACCATACCACAACGCAGTGAGTTAGCAGGGAGCCCAGGGAAGGGGAGGAAGAAGCAGGACCTACCGATGTAGATCCGGAGTGCCTCGGCGGAGGTGCGCGGGGCGCCCCAGGTGCCGAGGCGGAGGGTGGCCATGTCTGGCGGGCGAAGGGGGGAGGTGCTGATCGAGAGGTTGAGTAGAGAATCGAAATGAGAAAGAAGGAAACGAGGGCTAAAGAGCGGAGGCGCGAGAAGGGTGGGAGGCGGTGATGATGAGGGTGAGCGAGCGAGAACGCGAAGTGCGTGGACGTGTGGACTCGCGGCGGCTGTCAGAGCCGCTTGAGCCGGCGGCGCCGCGCGCTGTGTCCTTCCAATGTCGTCGACCTCTTCCCACAGCATCTTTATGGTTCTTCTTCTTGATCTCTTTCCCTTTCGAATATTGACGCGAATATTAACCGAAACACACGACAAGAGTCCACTAAACCCGAACCATGAGATGCGGAAGGAATTATAAGAACACTCTACAATAGCGTTCACCGAGGGAGGAGGGTACAAGACGCGACGCCAAGTCGGGCGAGGGGGGTATCAAGAGACGGACGAGCGGGTACTACGACGACGAGGTGAGGTTTGGCGGAGGGGAACGGAAAGCGGGCAGATAAGAGTGAGTGTTGGGAGAGAGCGCGAGGGGAGGTGAAGGAGGGGGTATATCACGAAGACAGGAGAACACCGAAAGAAGGGGAAGGAGAGGAAGACTGTCCGACGAGGCGGTGAGAGAGTGAGGGTATCACAGCCGATGCCCGGGCACAAGCACGAACAGGACCGTAAGTGCGGCGGTGAGGAGGGTGATCAGTCCAATCACAAGTCTATTACCCCCATCCCCATCCCCATCCCCATTCATCAGCTCCAACCAACCTTCCTGGCGAGAAGGAGAACTGAAGATTGAGACGCACGCCGACCGCCCCACAAGCAGCTTCTTGATGTACGGCTCCTCGATCCCGATCGTGCGGAAGGGGGTCGTCTCGCTGCTCCGTACCACCCTCACAGTCAGCACTGCCTTCTTTCGGAAGAAGAGGAGAGGAAGGGGGAGGGG
Source organism: Basidioascus undulatus (assembly GCA_000826855.1). Classification (NCBI taxonomy): domain Eukaryota; kingdom Fungi; phylum Basidiomycota; class Geminibasidiomycetes; order Geminibasidiales; family Geminibasidiaceae; genus Basidioascus; species Basidioascus undulatus. The sequence goes on from JTLS01000356.1 coordinate 20,007, forward strand.
GGAGAAGAGGGGGAAGACAGGCGGGCAAATCGACGCACCTCTGGTTGAACAGGACCAGCAGCGGGTCCAAATCATACCGGAAGGCGAGGAGGCAGTAGGACGCGAGGAAGAAGGGGAGGATGACCTTTCACCCCACCCTATGTCAGAACCGGTTCTCCCACCTTCTCTCCTCTCAAGCAAAAGCAAAAGGACAGAAGGACAGAATGAAAGAAAGAAGCAGAGACGTACCCAGACCCGCGTCCTTTGCGGCTTGTAGTCCAAGAAGATGAACGTGAACGCAAGGGTGAAGGCGAACCAGAGGAAGAAAAGACCGAGCGCGAGCCGGACGAGCGAGCTGACCGGCGTCAGGTTCCCGAAACCTTTGGCGCGGAGGAACCTGCGCGTGGGGAGGGTGCGGCCGGCTTTATCAGCATCATTCTGGGCAAACGCGAAGACAAGCGGGGAGGGAGGGAGAGAGAGGGAGGAGGGAAGAGGGGAGGGGAGAGAGGGTAGGCGAGAGAGGAGGGGAAGAGGGGGCGGATGGGAAGACGGGAAGAGGGCAGAGGGAGGAGAGGCGGAGCGCGGAACGAGTGGAAGGACGCGCACTCACCTCGGGTACACCCCCCCTTCCAGCGCCCTAAACACATACTCTTTCTGGGCATGGAACAAATCCGGGATGTCCTCCAGCCCGTCCTCCCTGCTCGGGAAGCTATGGACCCTCAAACTCGGGGGAAGGTAAATCTCCTTCTCGCTCCCGCCCGCCAAATACCGCACAAAGATCCTCTCCGCGCTCGCATAAAGATCATCATGCGTGATCGCCGCGCTCCTGGGAATCACGGTCGGGGCGTGGCTCGTCCGATGGCCGCGGGACCAGGACATTGCTGTGCTGGGCCGCCGCAGGCCGGAGACGTTGGCGAGGG
>JTLS01000357.1:0-39414 GCA_000826855.1 Basidioascus undulatus
AATCAGGGGGTTGCAGGTTCGATCCCTGCGTCGGTCATGGCCGGCTGGCTCAATGGTAGAGTATCTGACTACGACTTTTTGGTTCTCGTGCATGAACTCTATTGCCTCAAAACCCTTTTTAATGCGCTGATATGGACCTAGCCATCCGCCGGGTCTTCCGAGCAAGCTAGTTACGAGTCGTGTGGAGGATTCACACCGCTTCACGCGACCTACCCGATAACGCTACGCAACTCTCGAACTGACGTCGACCACTCGCCTCTACTCTTGTTCACTTAACTTGTTCTTCGCTTCAACTGACCTTCGAGACTCCTGCTCTCTTGATCCTATGTTCTCAACCGCCTCGAGTCGGTAGCCATGCCCGATCGCGAGGCCCTCACGCTCGATCTGCACACACGCGTGTACTTCCCGGGAGACACAGTCTCCGGCGAGGTATTGCTCGATCTATCGCTCGCTCAGAGGGATCACATCCAGGAGGTGTTTGTTATTCTCATGGGTACTTTACGAATGTGCGTCCCAGTTTCCCTTGCGTGAGACCCCGACCTGCTTTGACCTGCTCTGCGCTGCCGTCAGACAAATCGGCCCACGCCGTACCGCCGCCCGGCCACCGCCGGTGGGTCCTGGTCCGACCGTCGTAGCAAGGGACGACCAAAGTATAGTCCTATGCCATGCGCGTTCCTCGCTCTGGACGATCGGCTCGGCGTACCCTCCCCCAGGCTCCCACCTCCTTCCTCTCCGCTTCGCCCTCGCGCTGCCGGCGCGTCCCGAGCCCCTTCCCAGCTTCGCCGCCCCCACGGGCGCGTCGCAGGGCGGCTACGAGTGCGCCGTGCGGTACTGGCTCGCGGTCATCGGGCGCCGGCGCCACGCGGGAGCGAAGGTCAAGTTGCTATTTGAGGGGGATAGGAAGATCGTCCGGCCGCTGCCGGTTGTGCGGAGAGATCGGGAGGGCGCCGAGATCAAGGCGCTTCTGGGTGCGAGTGGTGGGATTTGGGAGGGCGAGTGGGGGATGAGGAGCGAGAGTAAGAAGGTCAGGAGGGGTCTGTGGGGCGGGCATGGGATTGCGAGCGCCGAGGTGCGTTTTCGGTCTCGTTCTTCCGATCATACAAAGAAAGCTGAATGTTTTTTTACTTTCCGCGAGACAGATCCGAATACCCAACATTTCCTCCTTCCCAATCGCCACGCGCATCCCCTACGCCATCCACGTCCGCACCTATTCCAAGCCTCTCACTTTACGCACGCCCTCCGCGCCACCAGCGCTCTTCCCCCCCGCACCAACAGCGCCCTCCTCCCTCGCGCTGTACCTGATCCAGCGCGTAAACCTGAGCGCTTACGGCATGCGGCACGAATTCGAGGACCGGCTCGGCGCGCTCGGCGCGCTGGGGCCCGCAGCCTCTACCGATGCCGAGGGCCACCAGGGGGATGACGATGACATGCGGATTGATGTAGGCGAGTGGACGTGGGATGAGGGCCCGTGTGAGAGGGGACGGGGGAGGTGGAGGAGAGACGTGAGGTTCGAGGGCGCGTTCGTGCTCAAGTGCACGCCCACGTTCAGCCATGTCAACGTGGATGTGAAGGTGAGTGTGCATGCGAACAGGCAGCGAGAGGGATGGCTGACGTTGGAATGGATTTCTCAGCACTTCCTCGACCTCCACGTTCCCTTCCCCGGCGTTGGCAACTCGCTTGACGTCCGCGTCCCGCTGAACATCACCTCCGGCATGGCCGGCACCCCGCGGACGGGCGTAACTGCGCAGGAAGTCGAGGCATTGCCGTGGGTTCTTCACTTACGTCTCGTAAGAGTATGAAAGGCTAATAGTTGGGGCGAGCGAGCAGGTTGTACGAAGCGGCAGTCCCGCCCGGGCAGGTGCAGGTTCAGACGCCGTTAGCGGATGGGAGTGGAGACCCGCTTCGGGGACGGCGGGGTGGGCGGACAGAGGACGCGGTCCAGAGCGCTGTACAGGTCACGTAGGCGGCGAGTCATGCATGATCACTCTGTGAAGTCTGGCAGCCAGACAGCCTTTTTCGGTCGGTATCGTACTCCCCCGGCCAGCGACGAAGGGCTGTGTATCTCTTTCACTTTCCGCTGCACTTTCAATTCGTGTCTGCTTAGAAATGGTTGAATAGTAGCAGTCGATGTATACAGTACGAGATCATCTATCCTTCCCCCCTTGTTCCTTCCTTCGCACTAGAGCTGCGTGGACCTCAGGACCCCCAATTCACGCAGCACACGCACTGGCCCGAACTGGTACGCATCGGTCCTCCCAGAACTCCATGTACGGGTTCTCGCTGGAGTTTCTCGCGCCACTATAGAATCTGACGCGGCTGTGCTCGTCGCGCCAGACCTCCGCGTCCTCGCACACGGCTTCCTACCGCCTGTGTCCAAATTCGGGGCAGTTTGTGGCGCTGAAGGCGGGATCCAAAGCATGCGGCGATTAAGGTTGCGAGCGAGCGCAGGATAAGACCGTTAGCAAATCCCCAGGCGCTGTCCAAGCAGCGCTCGACGTACAACTTCTGAACGACCTCCGCAAAGTCCGCAACCGTCACTCCGTCCTCATTCTCCACCGTCACCGTCGTCTCGAACTCGCTTCGAGGCAGGTGCGGCGCATTGACGTCGAGCGTCAGGCGCGTGACGGGCGGCGCACTCGCGAAGCTGAAGAGCGTGTCCGGGGAAGGCGCGGAGCGGGACCTGGCCGTCTTGGGACGAGGGATGACGTCCCACGGATCGACGTCCTCGTCGAGACGGGGGAAGCGGAGAGGTACCGGTGCATGACGAGCACGAGGTCGGAGTTCGCGACCTCGAGCGGAGACAAGCGCACGAGGGCGACGGAGAACGCGAATATTAAGCATGAGACCGTAGATGGCCAACTGCGTCAGTAGCAGTTTAACGATCGCGAACGGACGAATGCCGGATGGATACTAGGACGCACGAGCAATCCATTCAAGCCAGTCGTGTCGAACATGTTATCCGGGATGAGCGCATCTGGATCACCTTCGTGAGGGCGGTCCTTCCCTCCAAGGGCCTTTCCTTCAAAGCCTTACAGCCGGCGGCGTCGTGCCCACGTCGCCGTTCCACGTCTTCGCCTTCGCCAGCAGGCTCGCGAGAGCGCGCCAGCTAACCCAACCCACAATTCGACCCCAGCAGTACCGGCCCTCAACGTGTCACACAACGCCCACAGAACCGCAATGACCCCGTCAGTCGGACTCTGAGTACGAGTTGAGCAGCGATCGAGAGGTTGAGGCGAGGACGACGTGCGTGGGCAGGTCTCGCTCGTGAATCCAGGTTTTGATGAGGGTTGCAGCTCAGGTGGAGCGTGTTCAGATTGGGCATGAGAGCATGAAAGATGTGGAGAGTTCGGACTGGCAGTGCCGCAGCGAGCTTCTGCGAAGAACAGATCGAGGATGGAGGAATAAGGATGACGAGGAAGGATGGAAGGGAAAATGGATTGCCCTCAACCTGCGGCTGGGCAACGTCGTTTAGTCATGGTAGTGACCGCGTGTGCTTGTGCTTGTATACCCACCTATATCAACAACCAGATTGAGATACCACAAAAGCCTGAGGATTGAAGACTTCTCCACCCGTATTCCCCAGCGTAAGGTTGCCAGAGATCCGTGAGGTTCCCTCAAGACCCGAAAATCCAACTGTCAATTTTAAACTGTCCCTCTCAGAAAGCTTGCGTTCAGGTCAACTGTTCCTGAACCCCTTTATTCGATTTATTGATGTATTTTAGATAGTAGGCTCCAAAGTACCAAGTCAACAAACAAGAAAGGTGAACTTTGGTTCCTTCCTTTGGGTCCGACTCGGACTGCGTTTCGAGCTGTCGTGTGCCTCGTGGGCTGCTGAGTAGTCTTGAAAGCTTGTAGAGCACAGAGATTGGTATTTGTTTCTTCCTACTGATCCAAGGACGTCGCATTCTCTTGCTCCCGAGAAGAGGGGTCTGTCTCGAACGAGGCCCCTGTACCTTGCCGCTATACAACTGCTCACGTTTTATCCCAGTTTCAGCGACATCATGCCCTCTGCTCATTGAAAGCAAATAGCAGGGCCGCGAGAAATTTGAGCGATAAGTTAGTAAACAGTCGGTGCAACTTCAAAATCCAATAATATACGGAACTACAATCAGAAATGAGGGAAGATGGAACTATGATCGGTTGCCGTAAAGGATCGCTCGTCGCAGGTCATACAACATCATGTCTGTCCCATCGATGCCGCCTCAGTAGTTTGCACTTCTAGTAACCCACAGCATGTCAGCATCGAGTCGACCCGCACAGCAGCAGGGAGGTGGAATGCATTGTGTAAGAAGGGCAGGGGCATGGAATCCGTGAGGAACTCACCCGTCCAACATCCACTTTTCCTGGCCCAGCATGAGCGTACACCATTCGTTGATGCGCGGAGCGCATCGGCTTCGGCACGCGACAGAGGCACGTCGTCCGGGACGGGATCGAGTATCGCAAAGCGCGCCGCCTAAAGTCAGAATAAGGCTGTCAGCAAGTTTTTTGAATATCCTGGGGATAATGAGGCGAGCAGAGAGAATGAAGAGTGAATGCACGTTGTCCAACTGCCAGAGCCGGTTAAGGAAGAAGCCCGGTCGCTGCGTCGACTCTTTCGCATCGGCGCCGCGAAGGAACCATTACATCTATTCGTTCATGAGAATATGGTATGTTAGCCACGGACACTGAGAAGGCGGATCGGCTAGAGGGCGCACTTGACTGCCGGCAACGGCTGCGATGGTACAGAGACAACGTCGAACATGATGCGCTGACAGAACGATCTCTGGACAGAGGTTTTCCTGAGAAGGGAAACGACACTCACGGTAGTGTCCCGACACCCAGCTTATGCTTGACCGCGGGAAGGCCATCTTGGTGTTGATGATCGACTCTCGTACCCGCGCACGGTACTGTTGAGGCCCCGCTCTTGCCGTAATTGAAGCAGTGATTGTCGGTGCTGCTGTCAACTTCGGCACAGAAAACTCGTCGCCCCATCGGCCACTGGAAGATTAAAAACATCTCCGTCAGGTTTGAAAAGCTTCAAAACTACGAATGCAGCCTAATAATTCGGGTGCGGTGGTGCTGTCTCCCGTGAGAATGAAAGTGACAGGGCGCTTGTCGATCGGCTGGCTGAACACAGCAGTAGAGAAAATGAGGGAAAAGCAAGCGACCGAACTAAAGGTAATCATCGTTGGAGTAGGGAGATTTGTGCCGGGACAGGTACGCTCACTCACATTTTAAAGTCCTAGCCTGGCCCTCCCTGTCTAGAGCAGCTGGCACATCCGTCCCGCCGTACAACCCGTGAACGAGGATCCTGATGAGCACTCAGCATGACTTTGACCATCTGATTATAGAGAGACTTGTATTCCAAGAACTCAGGCGTCGTAAAGATGAGCCGACAGCAAGAACATGGGAGTCGTCCTCGTGCTGTCGCTCTCCGACCGCGGTCAGCCGCTCGCTTAGGAAATGCCTCAGAAGCCGTGCAGGGCCTCCGTTTATACTCGATTGATAAGCATAATTACTATTATAATATTGAGCTTGGATTAGTGTTGTAGAATGCCAGCGGTAGCCAAATCAACATGGGAGTGAAACTCACCCAGCACCCATGGCGGTCCAATTGACAGCGACTGTCGTCCGTTTCAACCCGATATTCAACTCGCTGCTGTAAAGACTCAATCAACACTAAACCCAATGCATCATTTCAACAATTTTTGGAGTGTTCCTCTTCATCATTTTGCGCTTGAAAGTAGTGCCAATCAATTGACTGTCTACTGCAAGCCCACACTCGCATCGTGAGAACTTTGCGCAACGTCCGAGATTGGTCGAGCAGTTCCAATAGTGAGAGCTGTGAGGCCTGCGAGGCCAGAGATTTAAATACCTTCTCTCTATAGGAAGGTCTGTGTAAGGATGTGGCCGGGAGTACTTCAGGTCCCAGGGGGGAAATAAATGTCGGAAGAAGACTCCAAGACCGTTGCATGAGCGCCAGTTGCAATGTTTGTCTGCGCAATGGACGGCGCTGGATTGTATATCCAAGAACGTTCTAATGGGTTTACACCAGGGAACACACGCAGCCGCTGCGACAGAGTTTTGCTGGTTGCCGACTGAACGCCCGCACTCTCTCCATTGCCATTCTCTGCCTCCCTCTACCGTGTTGTTTTCGCGTCTAGTATCCTCTCCGCAATGCTCATCCCAACACCTGAGCAGGACACCATGACTTACGTATCAAATAACCCCTCCTTCTCCCGCATTCTTAGGGTCTGCGCGAGCTGCGGCATGCCGAGCCGAACGGGCAGAAACACCGAGTCTGCGGTCAATGCAGAGAAGGTGCGGTTCGTACGACATTCTTACCGACTGAGTCTCATACTTACTCGCACTGGATACTTTTCAGTCTTCTACTGCTCCAAGAGTGCCAGAAGCTTCATTGGCCGCAGTAAAGGGCGCCTGCCGCCATAATTCCACGCTCTGCAACCTCCTCGCCGGCTCGAGCTTCCCCGCCCCCGGCTCGCTTTACGAGTCGCTCTGCCAGCGCGATGGAAGCAGACAAGTTCTCCTCTCTTCCTTTGATGCAAGCGCTTCAGCAATGGTATTTCGTCCACTTCACCAGCGTCGAGGCAGCGCTGTTCTTCGCCTGCGGCTGTACAAGGACGGCTCGACCTGCACGCGCCAAGCGCTGCGCCTCAGCGTCCGACTGCTCAGCCTCACTCCTCCTCGCCTCGAGCTCGAAAAATACGAGGTCCTCCCGCTGGAAGAGGCGAAGGAGGAGGTGCGTCGCTGGACGGGGCAGACGCGGTGCAGGACTTGGAGGAGATCCACAAGAGCAGTGAGCGCGCGCCCTTGACGCCATGTTTCCCTCGAGGCTGACACTGATTCGAAAGTGGAATTCCTTTCATAGAGCTAGAGAAGGGTTTGCAAGGCGCCGCGCTGGTTCTTCTGGAAGCTGAGCCTGCGTTCCTACGCATCCCGGTCGAAGTGCCGAGCCAGGCCACGTTTGACCGTCGACCAGTGCCCGCGGAAAGTGAGGGGGATTGGTATACTGTTGTGCGATCGGTAGTGAGGATGAAGCAAGGTTGAACAGCCTTCCGTTCGTGAGTGCAGAACACCGCCTCCTGTTCAATGCCTTGCCCTATCGTCGACAGTGGTACAGGCACTGCTTCGATGCTTGAGCAAGTCGACCGCTAAAGCCATGAAGCCACGAACAAGGCAGACCCCTTGTCATCAAGGAGGATGAGACGCGGGCACAACCGAGTACGAGACGCCCGAGAAGCTGGGGAAGACGATTCGCGGGGCTGACGGTGGTGAAGCGTTCGCGTTGGGTGTTTGTCATGGGTTTGATCGGAAATGGACAGTCCCCATACTCCAGTCTCACCAGCCGCAACAAAGACAGTCTCAAGCGCTCGTATGCAGCATGGTACAGAGAGAGAGATGCGCATATCAAGAGGACATGACTCGCCGTAGTACAACCCGGACGACAACCCAAACACCCGACGACGCACGGCCCACAAGCGCTTACTTGAGGGGGACGCTGCCGAGAACAACAGACCGTCAGCAACCAAATTAGTGGGGAGGGGCGAGAAGAACGGAGCCCAGACGCACAAGCGGGAAGAGTGGGTGGCACCGATACCGGGGCGACCGTGCTTGACCGGCTTGTAGGAGATGGAGAACTGCGGGTGGGGACGGGTGTGGGTCAGCGGAGAGGCGGGGTGGGAAGCAGGGGAAAGATGCGCACCTCCGCAAGGTAGTGGCCAGTCATCTCCGGCTTGATCTCAACGCTGTGAGGGAACGAGGGTCAGTTTCTGGGCCGGGTCTGTGAGCTGCGGGACGATCGGGCGTACGTGTTGAAGACCTGCAGAAACGGGCAGCCGTCAGTACCGTGTTCGACGAACACGTGAATCCCACCCGCCCGTCGCAGCGCCGCAGCCCGACTGAACCGCCCAGCCCTCGCCCGCGCTCCGTAATGGATCATCACCCACCTTGCCGTTGTAGATGCCAATGACGGAGCCGATCATCTCCGGGACGATGATCATGTCACGGAGGTGGGTCTTGACGACCGCGGGCTTCTCGTTGGGGAGCGTCTCCTTCTTGGCCTTGCGCAGCTTCTTGATGAGGCCGAGCGGGCGGCGCTTGAGACCGCGCTGGAAACGCCTGCGAGCGCGGGCGTGGACGAGCTCCATGAACTGGGGGGGCGCACCGGAGTCAGTACTCAGTACGGTGTAGGCCGCCATTCCCACCCGGCAACAATTCCGGCTCGCTCCCGCTAGTTCTCCCACCGCCAACACATCCACCAAGACCCACCTCCTCGTTCTTGAGGTCCAGGAGCTGGTCCAGCTCGATCCCGCGGTACGAGAACTTGCGGAACGTCCGGCGCTTCTTGAGCTCGGCCTACCAAAATAATCCCGAAGTCCCCCACACGAGTCCCAGTCCCGCCATCAGCCTCGCGCTCCCGTCCGTCCAGAGCGCCAGAAAAGGCTCACAGCCTCAACGGGGTCGGTAACAGCGTCGGCCATGGCTAAGTGCGGAGAGTAGAGAAGAGAGGAGAGAAGTCAGTTGCCGAAGGAAGACGGGCGGGGCTCGGCAGTGGGCGAAGGCGCGGCGGGATGGGGTCGAGGTGAGTCGGGGGGAACGGGGGATAATGTGCAATTATCGTTGGAATGGTATGGTCGCTGTTGTGGATGGTGCGGGCGGCAATACTCACTGGACTGTCTTGAGGTTCACGACGAAAGACCGGACGCACTGGTCGTTGGTTTGGTTGACCTGCGCAAATCCGCTCGCGAGCGACGTTACGGTTACTGCTCTGGCTGCCCTGCGGAAAAGCCTGCCCTCGTCCCAACTTCGTCGGATTCTCTCAACCACGAGTCGTCGATTCTTGCAAGTCCCCTCCCTCACAGCCTATATAATTCTCACAGCGCAGGATGATGCTGACCGGCGACCCCAACGTCTCCAGCGATTAAAGCTCTCGTAGCAGATTCGCGGACTTTCCCTTCGTCAAGCCAGCAAAAGTTGGTCTTCTTTTCCTCTCGCCCTCGCCCTCGCCCTCGCCCTCGCTCTGACTGGGACTGCTGTGTTTCCCTCCAGATGAAGCACGTCGCGGCCTACCTCCTCCTCACCATCGGTGGCAACACCTCCCCCTCCGTCGCCGACGTCAAGTCTCTCCTCGAGACTGTCGGCATCGAGGCTGACGAGGAGCGCCTCTCCAAGCTCGTCTCTGAGCTTGAGGGCAAGGACATCAACGAGGTTCGTTTATCTCTTCCACCCCGGGACCTCAGACGGCGCTCATTAGGCTTTCCGCTTTTCCCGCAACAGGTCATCGCTGCCGGTACCGAGAAGCTCGCGTCCGTTCCCTCCGGCGGTGCCGTCGCTGCTGGCGGTGCGGCTGCCGCCGCTGGCGGTGCCGCCCCGGCCGCTGAGGAGAAGAAGGAGGAGAAGGCTGAGGAGAAGGAGGAGTCTGGTACGTCTGCTGCCTGCTCTGGTAGACTTCACGGGATGAGGGCTTACTTGTGTTGTGCGCTGGAACAGACGACGACATGGGCTTCGGTCTCTTCGACTAAGCGTATCACCGTACCCTCCCTCGGCTTCGGCTTTGCTGCTCTTGTATGCTATGGTCCTACCGTCCTATGCATGCATCCGCAACCTCGCTACGCAACTGCTGCCTGCTTGTCTGCTTGTCTATTCATGAGGCACGCCCTGCCAGTTCACATGAGCAGGGTGATGACGGTGCTTACACACCACAGGAAGGCTTCCAAATCACTTCTTACCGAGATGGGCGTCATTGCGTTTCCTCAACTCTCCGGCCTGACAGTCGGTCCCCTTGAGCACACACGCAGCACCTGGAGCGTCGCGCTTGTGCATGAATGACTTTTCTGAACAATAATGACCATACCGTATGTACGTTCGAGGATAGGCTGCGCTGCGGCCGTGCGGTGGCGCCAAACGGCACAGCCGAAAGACAATGTATGAAGGGAGCTTTCGAGGCCCTGTCTGGCACGTTGTCCCCTTCAGTTCGCCTTGATACCCTGACTACTGAGCGGTTACTGAGGTTACTGAGAAATTTGTTTGCGTAAAGTCGACTGGAGCGTGCACAGGACCCACTAGATAATTGTGCGCAAAGCATGCGTCAACTCTGCAACGCGTCGCAGCCAGACCCCGACTACGGACTCGCCCTTTGCGCACGGGTTACCCCCTCTCTACGCCATCCGAACTTCTAAATCTTCTCCCTCCCAGTCCTTTCTGGGGTACTCTCGAGAGTCGACGGCCTGCATTGAGAGGGTATTGAAGCACCTTGGCGCCATGTAAGTCGCATGCAGTCGCACGGCACGCAATTCGTGATTCGGTACCAGAGACCGTAGTCATCAATATTAATGCACAGGACACTTTCAGCCTTCCTAGATCCACTACTTGCCTCCGTGGTAATCGCGACCGCGTGAGTGCCAAATCGGCGTCGTCGCTGGTAGGCCCGCTTGACTTGCTTGACTGGCCCCGACGCAGTGGCAACAACAGCGTCCTCCCTCGACGCCGCGGGGTCAAAGTCGTATCGCATTTCTGAACGTGGGCAATCGCCGGATCGTTTCACTGTCTTCCTCCGGACGAAAATTCTTTCCCTCCGCTACCTCAAGCGGAATGCGAGCCTGTCACCGACTTGCACCTCGCCGCAGAGGAGGTCGCTGCGGTAACAAACTTGGCCGGCGCTGGAATTTGTCGAAAAAGGTGAGCTTATATCAAAGATACCTTGTTACATAGATGCCCAATCAAGCCTGACCACTTTGGCCGTCAGAGATACGAATCACGACGTTCGTACGAGCCGCCCCTGTGGCCTTGACGACTGCACGCGTTCCTCCACATGAATTGCTCTAGTCAAATGATCAAAGTTTGGTATTGGTGCTCGTCAGAGAAAACAACTGCTTCGTACGCTCTGTGCAGAGGGTCTAGCTGCGCCGTGGCAGAATCTTTCCTGTCGGCAATCCAGCGTGCTCATGAAAACTCAAGTGGCCACTTTAACCATGTATTGTGTTACCATCAGAGGAGTCTTCCTAATTATAGAGTTAAAAAAACACATGATGAAGTGCATATCGACAAACAAGCAAGCCAAGCAAGGCCAACCATTTCACCGTTGCACCCCCGCCTCGGCTCCGGCGACTGGCGCTTGCGCCGCGCTGACTCGACTTCCCACATGAAGAGCTCGCGCTGTGGCCCTTACCTTGACCAAGCACGTCCGTCTTTCCCAGACATCCGACTTCATCCAGTTGCCATGTTTGACCTGAAGCGCAGCGCAGCCAACGGGGGAGTCCGCATCCTCGTATTCGGTGCACAAGACCTGGTCTTTCTTCTGTGTTTAGCCACCGTCGTGTTGACATTGGGGTTGATTCCAGGACACTCTGGCTCGGGGAAGGTGGTTACCGATCCCTTTCCAGTGCCGTAAGAAGCTCTCTTTAATTATGCGTCAACCCCCAGTCTACGCTCGCTGCGGAGCTTTCGCGAGTCCTCGCGATCCCTTTCATCGAGCTTGATGCGATCCACTGGAACGACGACTGGGTGGAGAGCTCCCCTGATGTCTTCCGCGACCGGCTTTTGAGTTCAATGGCCGCTGCCGGATCGTCTTGGATCATCGCGGGCAACTATCTTCGCCGCACGCCCGATGTCTCCTGGCCATGTGCAACTCACGCGATCTGTATCGATATCCTCGCTCTACAGCATCCCTTGCAGTTCTGACTGATCCGAACCTCAAATAGTCCTCGACTATCCACTTCCCATCATTTTCTGGCGCATCCTCAAGCGCACGTTCTGGCGCTGGTGGACCCAGGAGCATCTGTGGGGCACAAACTGCACCGAGCAGCTCAGCGAGACGTTCTCGCGGCGTGGCATCCTGTGGTGGTGCCTCTCGCAACACGCCGACCACAGGAGGCGCATTCGAGCATCTCTGGAGGCGTATGAAGGCCATATAGAATTGCTGCGCTTTACGAAGACAGTAGATTGCCAGAGGTGGCTTCGGCAGTTGCAGAAGGGCTCATGAATTTGGGTGCTCGGACAAGTGTCGTTTGCAGAAATTGTTTGTTCATTACAAGGAACATGAGTATAGAGATATTTGCCAAATAGTTGAGTTGTCCACCAACCTGACACTGGCGGGAAGAAGTCAGACAGGACAAGCTGGTTCGCGTCTCTGCCGGCTGCCTCGACTCTTATATGCCGACTTTCAGCAATACACCATTGCGCGGGGTGAAAGGGGCTTAGGGGAGTTCTCATGCACCTAGATATCTTCCGATGACCATTGTCCGCTGGTGCGAACGCCTCCACATTACTACAGGCGCTGCACAGTATTCGCTGCAAACCGGCCTCACCTGAGCCTACTCATGCAAGGACAATGGGACTTGGGGGGCACATGAGATATTGCAAACGTCGAAGTTCCGGTCTTGTGGAGCGATTCTCCGCATGACGGACGTGTTATGCTGTTGACCGCAAACCGCGAGCTCCGGGCCGAACCGTGCCTTGCGCACTGGCAAGCTGAACTTTGCCTACAGGCGGAACATCAGAAAAGGTTCGGGCAGAATAACGAACAGCGCAGCTTCCACCGTCCTGACTCGGCTTCGGGGCATGCTGACTGAACACCAGATAAAGCGCAGGGTATACCTTCCATTCTGAAGCCCTGTCTTCTCACCTCCAAGCGATGTCCGATCTCAAGGACACCCTGGCGAATGGGGGTCTCCGCCTAGTAATACTCGGTGAACAAAGTTGTTTCATTCTCAGCCTTGTGAACCTTGATTGACACCTCTTCCTCGACCACAGGCCACTCAGGCTCAGGAAAGGTGCGTTATCATTGTCGGATAGTGTTAAGCAGCTTCGACTCAACTTTTCCCTACCATCCAGTCGACGCTCGCTGCGGAGCTTTCACGCACATTTGGTATTTCATGCATCGACCTCGACGCCATCCAGTGAAACGACGACTGGGTGGAGAGCAGCGACGTCGACTTTCGAGCTCGTCTGTTGGGCGCAATGAACGCATCCGGACACTCTTGATAGTCGCTGGCAACTACCTCCGCCATACACGCAGCGTCGCGTGGCCGGCCGCCACTCACGCAATATGTAACCTCGCATTCACATATTGACACAGTGGTTAGAAACTTATCCTGACGCCAAATTCTTTTCGGTTCTGGACAATTCGCTCCCTACCATCTTCTGACGCGTGCTAAAGCGGATGTTCCGGCACTGGTAGACGCAGGAGCGCCTGTGGGGGACCAACTGCAGGCAGCACCTGGGCAGGACATCCCCCCTCGGGGAATCCTGTAGTGGTGCATTTCGAGGTACCAAGCAAAAGAGGAGGGTGGTCCAGGAAGGTTTGAAGACCGCGGGGGGCAGATTAGAGGTGGCGTGGTTTACAAGCGCGGCAGAGTGCGACCGGTGACTTCAGCAGCTGCAGGAGGATGCATGACATGAACGATGGACTGGATCTTAAGTACCTTCAGGATGCTGAGCACATGGAAGAATTGGGATGCAACAAGGATAGTGACGCTTGAACACAGCCAACTTTGACTTCGGTCGGTTACCGAAGTAGATACTTACATGATTCCTGCCGAGGCCATGATAGTCAGAGCGTTGCTGCAAAATTCAAAAGCACATTCAAAGTCGTGTCCGGCACCAACAACAGCCATGACCGGAGCCCTCTACTCGTCATCCACGCCCAGAACCTTTTCCACAATCCTCTCGCAAGCATCCCAGAAGTCTTGGTCGACCTTGTCATCTCGGACAACCCGACTCCGCTCCGTTACCTTCCCAATGGGGAGTAAGAACTTTCCCGACAGGGAGCGCGCTTCCAGGGCCGCTGCCGCGAAGATCAGGTTACGAGCCCCCTCCGCAGATGTCTTGAGGAATCGGCGGGCGAGGAAGGAAGGGATCCAGGGGGAAGAGGCGGAAAAGCCCGAAGTGTTTACTATGCCAGGTGGACCGACAGCAAGGCGATGGGGTTGGACTGGTTGAGGCGACAGTGGAGCGCGCGAGTGAAGAGCATGAGGCCGGTCTTGCAGTCAGATTACCGTCCGTGAGCAGTTAGAAGTGTGAGCAGGTATGAGAAGTATGCGACTTGCTGTAGCGCATTCCTCAGCCTAGACCGCCCGCACCGCCCGAGTACGGCTTGTTGATACCCTCCAGAGAAGTATAGTCCGCGTCGCTTGGCGCGTAGGTGTGCATAGCCGAGCCGATCTGCATCGTGGTTGGGGGGCTACAAGTCAGCCAAGTAGATGCTACTTGGAGAGTAGAGATTACTAATACTTGCATTGACGATACGCACATCCGTGTCAGGCAGACCGGCGGTTCTCTTGAATAACGGCAGGAGCGTGGTCGTCACAACGAAAGGAGCGAGTACGCTAAAGACAAGATGTTGAGCCGCTATCCGGGGCCAGTAAGTAACACAACTTGGAGAAGTGCTCACTTGGCCGCGTAGATACTCTCGATGCCATCAAGTGTAAGCGTGTACGGCGCTGCCGTGCAGCCTACGTTGTTGACTGTCGGTGTTTCAAGGTCCCAGCACATCAGTCGTCGACTATACCTAGGCCTGTGCATCCTTTTAAACAAAAGGACTCACCAAGTATATCTAGTCTCTTCTCCTTCTTCAGCACCTCCTCGCTGCCTCTTTGGCACCTCGCAAGTCCCAAAGTCCATCTTGAGCCAGACTACATCTCTCCCTTGGGCTCGCGAGCTCTCGCGTCGGAGGGAGCGCCCATGTACACCTTCGCGCCCAGCGATGACAGTACAGAGACAGTCTCGAAGCCGATGCCGCTGTTCGCGGCGGTGACCACCGCTACTTTGCCTTTGAGAGACGGGAAGGTCGAGGGGTTGAACGTGGTCGAAGAAGTGTTGCCCATGGCAATTGGTGTTGAGGTTGTGTGAGATGAAGAATACTTCGTGAGCGGTTGAAGCGGACCCGACGGCATATGTACGCTTCAACGTCGCTGTGCCTTCCTGTGCCCCGGCCGGTATCTGACCTTTTGTATAGGTGGTTTGAATATTCATTTTCTCAGCTCTCCGCGGCTGATGTCACCACAGCTCCAGAGACGAGCGTTTGGTCAACAGCGGCGGAGCCGAGGGTTGCGTGGCCCCGGCACCCTCCTCGCAGACGGCAAGCGCAAGCGGGTATCTTGCAATGCTGCAACTGCGGACCTTGCGGTGTAGATTACAAAGCCACTTTGTCAGGCTGCTTATGCCAACGATTATGAGCTACTGAACCCCGAGCCAGCCGGTTGGTCGGCCGTGGGCGACACCGTCATGGTCGTGTTAAAACATCTACACGGTCATAGCCCCTACACCGTACGAGCAACAAAGAATCCTGGGTCGCCTGGATCGAGCGGAAGTTCAACCTCACAAAGAAAAACATGTAAAACCTCGTGAGTGGTGTGCGCAGTCCAGAGCTAGCTGCTGAAACCGGATCACACCAAGCCAAAGCGAAGATATAGACACCGCTAACCAGGCCGATGTCACCGCATACCACAAGATGCCTTCAATGGCATCAACTCCTCCCGCAAGAGAATGTGGCACGACGGCTGCACGGAGATGTTGCGATGGGACCGGGTCGACCCGCCAAGGTTGCAGGAGACCCATGACCTGGCGCAGACATTCGCAGCAGACGCCGCGAAGACTTTCAAGCAGATGCAAATCTTTACCCTGCCTTACAGTTCCAACTCCAGCTCCTCGTACCCGTCCTCCAACCACCCGTCTTCGCGCCAGCGGGCCCCGCGGTCCTCCCAATAGAACCCACCCTTCACCGCCATCGTCTCTCCCTTCCTCCTGATCCTGGCGCCCCAGACTAGAGCCTCCTCGAACTCCACCCAACCGAACAGATTCTACCAGCACATGCTCTCCAGCTTGCTCAGCTTCCTCGCGAGGTCTTCGAGCGCGCTCCGGAGCGCCGGCCGGACCTCGTGCATCCATTCGGTCGATTGCCTGTTGCTGTCCTCGTGGTGTTTTTCCCGAAGCTCCTCCTAGTCCGCGTCGTCGTACTCCATCTCGGGAATATCACCGTCCCTCATGGCGTCCAGCCAGCTCGGCAGGTACGGGGGCACGTGGGAGCAGTGCACTGGTGGCAGGCAGGCCGAGATGTGGACATAGCGGAGGGAAGGGAGGGGCGAGATGAAGGCGGCGACGAGGTTCTATGGCGAGCGGGAGGGGCTCCCGGTTGGACACGCCGCCGTGCAGAGCTACAACGGAGAGGTGTTGGGAGGTTGGGCAACGCGACGATCGCAGCGGCGCAACCGTCGAAGGTGGGATAGACGTCCGGAAGTGGTGAAAGCCCGACAAACTTGCCCCTCAAACGAAGTCGCCTTTGAGGAAGCCGACTGTCAATATAAGACTTGGACAGCTCCGGAAGATTTTACAGCATCGCACCTGACCAACTTCGCACCCTCCCATTTCCCCTCGCGGATCCTCCGCACGTCGTTCACCTGCGGACGGTCGGAATGGAGCAGAATCGAGGTGTTGATGGAGCGAAGAACCCGCGCGTGCACGGAGACAACGATCCAACGAGAGACGAGCGAAAGCGACTTGAGCTCGTCGCGAGCGAAAAACAGCGCGCAAAGGTCGAGGACGAGCGCGTTCTTGTGAGCTGAGGTACCAGAGCCATCACAGCGGCGGGGACTGGGTCAGGGAGGAATGGGACAAAAGGAAGGAAGGAGGCAATGGGTAAGAAAAGAGGTAGAGACGACATGCAGTGATGGTGCTTCGGAAAGACATGGAGGACGCCGACGTTAAATTTGGCAGTCTCACGGGGATGGGCCCCTTTCTCCATCATGAGAGGAGGATGTGTCAAAATAGGATGCGGTGTGCATGCAAGAATACGCGAAACTAGTTACTTCGGACGTCTCCGGTGCGCTCAGCCAAGGGACGCTGTGATCTTTTGCAGCTGGTGCCGATTACACCAAGGCAACGCCGCTTGACATAATAAAACAGCCGCCACCCAAAAGCACAAAGAAATTAAACAAATCAATTACCCTCGAACAAATCAAAACAGATGAGAACAAGTAAGGTCCAGCCGGCAAAAGGCAGCAGTAGAGATGAGACGAACAGCGAGCAAAGCGAGAAGACTGTGGGATCACGTATTCGAGGAAGGTGTGGGGTGTATACGGATGAGAACGACCGTGTTCGAGGAGGGGGGGAGTGAGTACAACGACAATCGAGTGTGAGAAACACAGAGCTAGAGGAACCAAAGAAGAACGATCGATCCACGTCAAGCAAACAAGCGAAGAACCCTCAGCGCCTCAGCGCCTCGCCCTCCAGCTGCGCGCGAACTTTGCGAACGAGAGGGCGACGGTGACGGTCACGCCGACGCCGCAGAGGAAGACGAACGCGGGGAGGCGGCGGAGCGTGGGGACGGAGAAGAGCCACTTGTCCTTGTTCTCTTTCTTCTTCTCCTTCGGCGTGGCGGGGTCGGGAGGAGTGGCTTTGAGCGCGGCCAGCTGCGTCTCGAGTTCGGCCAGGCGTGAGCGGAGGGAGGAGACCAGGTCAGTATCGGGGGCGGCGATGGGGTCGGGCGCCTTGGGGGGCTCCTCGACGGGCTCCGCCGCCTTCTCCTTCTCCACGTCCTGCGCTTTCGTTACGACCACCGCGTCCTCCACCGCCGGAGGCGCATCGTCCTTCGGGGCAAGGGACCGCGCCGTCTCCGCCGGTTCAGGCTGTTCGAACAGCCCGCCGAGCCTGCGGGGCGGCTGGACGGTCTCCTGCGTGCCCGTGCCGGGTACCTTGCGCATCGTGGTGATCCGCTCCCCGTCCTCGTCGTCCGAGTCGCGCGCCCACCCTGCCGCCGGGTCATAATCCACCACGATGCTCGCGCTGTCGTCCGTCTCGTCCTCGTCCTCCTCGTCGGACGAGAACGCCAGCTCCCCAGCTCGGCCCTTCTTCCCCGACGCGCGCGAGAACGACGCGGCGAGGTCCCGCCCAGCCGCGCGGGAGAACGAGCGCGCGGACGCAGCGAGGTCTTTCTTCCCGCCCGCGCGGGAGAAGGAGCGGAGCTGGTCGGGCGAGAGGCGGGAGGGCTTGAGCGACGAGTAGGGCGACGCGTGCGAGAGGATCTGCGACATATGCTCCGGGATGGGCGCGGCGTCCGGCCCGGCGACGAAGATGGCGGGCGTCATGGACGGGCCGTCGTCGGACGTGGGCGGAGCGGTGGACGCGGAGGATTCGGAGGAGGCAGATGAGGCGGAGGACGCGGAGCGCTCGGCCTTGTGCTGCTTGAGCGTGCCGACGGGTGTGCGCTCCCCTTCGATCTGCCCATCCTCCGACCCCAATGCGCCCTCCTTGCGCGGCGTCGCCTCCAGCTCCTCCAGCAGCGCCGGGAGCGACCTGCGTGGCGAGCCCTGGCGGGAGGACGAGGGCGGCCGCTCGTCGTCGTCGTCCTCCGAGCAGCTGCTGATGGACCCCGTCTCGAACGCGCTGACGAGGCCCTTGACGCGGCCCGGGTGGCGGGGGAGGCTCGCACGCGCGTACTTGGGCGAGCCCGGCGGCGAGGTCGACTCGGAGGACGCGGAGGAGAACGAGCTCAGCGAGGCGCGCGGCTTCAGCGTACCCTCCGAGATCGTCGCTGGCGCCGCCGGCGCGGGGGAGCCGAAGCCGAAGATCCGCCCTGGTGGTGGAGTGCGGGTGAGCGCTGTTGCGCGGTTGGGTGTAAGATGTGTGGGTGCGGGACGTACCCTTCAGGACGTCCTTCCGCAGGTTCTGCACCGCGTCGAGCAAGATCCCGCGCCAGCGCTCGTTGACGCCCATCCTACCAGCCCAGCGAAGCGCCACGTCAGCCAACGCTCTAGCCTTGCAGTGTGAGCGTCGTCGGTCGACCCACTCGATCAGGTCGTCCTCACGCAGGCGGAGGAACACGCGCCCGCCGATGCGCGCCTCGTCCGTGACGTAGCGGGAGAGGTCATCGATGACCGGCTGGGGGATGAGCTTGAGCGCGTGCGCGAGATAGATGGCGACTTGGGAGGGGGCTGGAGGGCGAGTAAGTCAGAGGAAGTGTCGATATGTTAGAATATTCGGCGGCTCGAAAACGCACTCCAGATCTTTGGGTTCTCCTGCGTGATGGGATTGAGATGAGCATCACATTAACAAGCCGAAGATGAGGTCAGATGGGAACGCACCGGAAGGTCCTCGACCTTGAGCCTCCTTGCCTGCGCCTCAGCCGGCTTGGGCGGGGGAAAGCTAGGGAGGGTATCGCTCCTCCTCATACGCCTGGGCTTCGGACTCCCATCGAGCTCCACCACTCCCGAGATCATGTCCGCTCCCTCATCATCCGGCCCAGCCTGCTCCCCAACAGCCAGAATGGCGATCGCGGACATGCTCTTTGTCGAGCGGTGCTTACGTACATATGGCGCGGGCGCGGGCTCGGACTGGCCCTCGTCTGAGTTGGAGGAGGTCGAGCGCGAGTGTGGGTGGCTGGTGGTGGACTTGAGCGAGGTCGAGCGGATGAGGGAGGGCGAGGGCTGGGCGGGGTAGCGGGCCGAGGAGGAGGTGAAGGACTGGGAGCGGGAGAGCTTGAAGCCCGTCGTCGGCGGCGCCGAGGGCGGCGAGGTAACCATCTTGCTTCGAAAGAGGGAGAGAGATTGATGGCTATTTGAGATTTGGACTGGGGGAATCGCGGCGCGGTCGGGAACCCGTCGCTAGGTCTGAGGGCTACGGCACAGGCTCAGGCCGGGAAGTGGTGTGGAATGGAGATTCGTGAATGGGTCGTGAGGCTGGTCGTTATGATTGTCGTTGCCAAAGATCGTTAGTGTCGTTAATGATATTTGAACTGGGAGATGAAGATGAAGGTCCTGGTCGAAGATGGAGGCGGAGGCAGGGCAGCGGGCGGGGTCCAGACGGACAGAGCCCCTATCGAGGAGATGTTCGCTCCCAATTCACATTCATACTCAACGTGCACCTTGCTCGCCAACCGCAGTCCATAATCCAGCATGTGTGCCATTACTTTCCACAATCCTTGTAGATTGGCACATGTAATCCATGCGGAGTAGAACCAACAAGCACTTTTCTCACCAACGCTTGAAGAACGCACATCTCTCTGTCACAAAATGCCAATCGCGTCGCGTCTCCAACCCGCGCACTATCCCCGGACCACCCGCACCCTTACATCACCGCGGCTTCCCGAAGCCGCCTTCTCGCCTCAATCGGCTGCCGAGAGTCGTCCGACCTTGCCTCGACAATCATCTTATCGCGCAACCCACTCTCTGCATCTCAACTCACCTCTTTATAGAGCACCATGGCATCCCAAGTCCCCATCCCTAAGCCTGAGGCGTCCCCGCGCCCGCCCGGCCACGAGGACCCCATCGACAAGATTCTCCGCAAGGTCAAGCAGGAGCCGCTCGTGCCCATCGGTGAGTCTGGAGCAAGGATCACAGTGTGAAGGGAGGGCGGGACGTAACCACGTCGCATCAATTTGTGTTCGTAGTCCTCAAGGGACGAGGTCGATTGGAGGGACGAGTCGAGTTTTGGACGTCTTCTCCATGTCACCATTTCTGCCCGTGCAACGCACCATCAGAAGCTCACGCACCTCAATCCCAACCATGCTAACAAACACTTCAACCCAGGTATTGCCGCCACCATCGCAGCCCTAACGCTCGCGTCCGTGCAGCTGCGGCGGGGGAACTCCAAAGAAGCGAACCGCTACTTCCGCTACCGTGTCTACGCGCAGGGCTTCACCGTCGCCGCTGCAGTGGGCGGTATGCTCTACTACGGCACGGGCGTCGAACAAAAAGGTGCACGGATCGAAGCGGAGCGCGAAGCGGAGCGTCTGCAGTTCGAGGAGCGCCTCGCGGACGCCGGGCGGGCGGAGTCCCTCCGCGAGGCGGGAGCGTCGGGCGCGCGGGGGGAGAGCAAGGTGCTGAAGGGCTTGGAGGGCTTGGATTTGAGGGGGACGACGTGGGAGAACATTGGGAAGGCGTCGGACCCGGTGGTTGTTCCTGTGGAGAAGGTGGAGAGTCGCGCGCCGGTCAGCGCGAGTGGGAAGGTCCGCACGAAGGACCCGATGGACCGCAGGAGGCCTGGGGACTTCGTGGAGCCGGAGAAGGAGCCCCTCGTCCGCCCGGACGCGGTGCACCCTTCTTGAGCGGCTCCGGGACGCGGATCCGACCATGCATTTCATCGCCACTCGCTCGGTTCGGCGCGCAGTCGGCGGCGTTGCGATGGTGCTCAGCTAACCTGCTCACGCTTTTCGAGTCGACTTGATTCGCCACCATGAACAGCCTCTGGCCTCTCTTAACTCGATCGCTTCCCACCGGCTTTCGCATCCCCTCGCTCTGACAGCTTCGCCTCTCACTCGCCTGTGGGGTGGGCCATTCTTTTTTCATTCCTTGCGCTGAACTGCGCTGCAGACGCCTAGGACCTGGCGCCGGTCGGGTGGGAGATTTTGCTCTTCCATCGGAGCCGGGACGCATCGTACTTGGAGACGACCTCGAGCTCCTCCGCCGGCAGGCAAAATTGGTCGATCAAGCGAGGGTTGGCACCGTTATCGGGAGCAACATGTCACGGTCAGGTGTGGAGACTGACACGGTCGAAAAAATAATAGGAGAAGAATAGAACTGACTGCTATCACGACTATCGGCCATGTGGCCACGGGAGGAATCTCGACAGCTTGCCGGTTGAGGATACGGTGAAGCGAGGAGTCGACGCCGCTTTCTACCGCGCTAGAAGCGGACACCACGGGTTCGACAAAACCCCTCATCTAGGTAGCGGAGGCTGGTCAGGGTCCGAGAATTTCGACACCGCAGCAATGCAAGGCTCATCCCACTTGAACTGCCCGCAGACAAGGCAATTTGATACCCCGTCGCACCGGCCCCGCCCAAACTTCGCGAGGGCCACGCGTGCTGCCGAAAGCCCCTCTTCGGATACGAGCGGGGCGCCAAGCCCGTATGCGTGAAGGCGCGATACAATCGACTTCTCGTCGCAGATCTGCCTGAGCCGGGCGCAGGCCTGAGAGAAGGCCCCGAAGCACGCGAGCGTCGGCAGCTCGGAGGCGATTTGATCGAGGAGCTCCGCGGAGAGGGAGAGAAGCGAGGCCGGGGCCATTAGTTGTGAGTTGAGTGTGGGCGGGTTTTGAGAGTGCGGATGATGCCGGGTCAGGGCTCGAACCGTCGATGTGAGGTGATGGTAATAGGCAAGGAGGAAGTGTCGCGGCAATGCGCACCGACATCCTCGCGCCGACCTCGCCTTTTGACCTCGGGCAAGTCTCACCCCTTCTTTCCATTACATTGCTGTCAAGTATGTGCAAGGAAGTGGATGAAATATTCAACGAACCGTTAAATTTGCAACTTGACTGTGGCAGGCTCGCGCGATTGGTGACTTTCGGACAGATTTCACAACGCAAGCTGCGCCCATTTATATCCCGTTGGGCTGATCCATATTTGTACAAGAGAAATTTAAATCCTTATCAATCATGCAGTCCTGATCTTTAGGTAGACGTATGCACCTTGGTACAGTCAAGTTCACTGTCGGTATGGCAGCATTGAACCACGCTACACAGCGGCGCGCACATATCTCACATGATAACATTCGTTTATGGGTACATTGAAGGTGGGATTATCTTCAAGCTCTGGTCATATTGCACAAAGTTCGCTAAAACCGTCAGTCACCCCACTCAGACCGCGCCCGCCTGCCTCTTCTCCCCGCGTCCTTAATCCTCAACCACCATCTTATTTCCCCTTCATCCTCATGACGCAAAGGTTCGTATCCCTCCTCGTCCTCAATCCTACCCCTCCGTAGTCTCAGTGTAATGCCCCTGGGCTCGAAAAAGTTCCTCCTCCACGTGCGGATCACCCTCCTCGCCCGCCACGGGTCTTCCCCCAGTTTGAGCTCATCCTCATCCTCTCCCGAGCGAAGCTTGATCCGCCTGAACAGGCGGCGCATCCCGAAGCGAGATCCCTGGAAGCGGGATCCCTCCGGGCTGCTGTCCCCGCTCGAGTCGCTCGAGTGCGACGAGTCGGAGGGCGGACCGGCCAGCTCCTGCTCGACTGCAGCCTCGGCGATGTCGTCGAGGAAGCGCACCCACTGCTCGCGCGATATACCGCGATGGGAGAAGGGGTTTGGCGCGTGGGCGGGCAGGTGCACGGGAAAGCTATCAGACAGCCGCGAAGTGTG
Source organism: Basidioascus undulatus (assembly GCA_000826855.1). Classification (NCBI taxonomy): domain Eukaryota; kingdom Fungi; phylum Basidiomycota; class Geminibasidiomycetes; order Geminibasidiales; family Geminibasidiaceae; genus Basidioascus; species Basidioascus undulatus. The sequence continues at coordinate 23,065 of JTLS01000357.1, forward strand.
CGAAGGAATGGAGAAAGAGCGGAAGGGCAGCGGTGGGCGGAAATCAGAGGAATGAGGGGTGCTGTAAGCCGAGGGAGAGGATGCGTCGCTGTGTCGACGGCGTCGACCTTGGCTGTAGCCCGAATCGTAGCCGTCACGACGGCGCCTAGTCGTGTAAGGCGGGTATTCGTAGACCGTTCTCGGAGACGGCGGATAGCCGTGCGGTGGGCTATAGCGGGAGTGGCCAGCCGTGGAAGAAAGCGGTGACATCGGGGTGAACGCCGAAAGAGGTGAGAGCGGTGGTCCGGTCGGTGGAAGCGGAGGGGAGTGATATGCGAAGGGGGTCGCCGGTACAGCATGCGGGCTGACCTGCAGCGGAGCGACGTACGGAGCCCCAGCATACTGAAATGCTCGGGTGGGGCCCGATGGGCCGTAGTATGAATGGCTCGACATGATTGTGAGTAAGAGGTGAACTCGATCTTGGCTGGGACTTTCTTGGAGTGGAGCAGCCAGGAGAAAGTCGAGCAAGTTATTTCTTCATGTCGTCAACAGTGTGGAAACTTCGATCTAGAATAAACGCCCGGCAGGCACTGGGCAAACAAGGTGGTGACCATGTGCTACCCAGCGCAGATCTGTCAAAGGAAAACGCCGAAATAGAGTTGCAGTGGTGCCCGCTGCGGATGAGATTCAAGGGACGGCACACGGGCAAAATGTTCGGTGAAGATCTGTCGTCGACCACAGCTGGATGAGTGGCTTCATAACGAAGAAATTGAAATTGATGCTGAAAATTTTGCTGGTACTGAGGTCGAACGTCTGTACTTGATGGCATTCCGAGAAGCCACGGCGCTTGCTCAACCCTGCTACTCTTTGATGCGAACCACTTTCAGGCATGTGCCATTGCAAAATTCTCCATATAGCCAGAGGACATTCTAAACCACAGCGGTTCATGCAAACATGTCGCCACAACGTTGACGCTTCATCACTCTTCCGGCTCCCACTCGTCGCACCCGGCCCAACTCAGCCACATTTCCCACTGGTCTTTCAGCATGTACAAACTTCGAAACTTGAGCAGCTTTGGCCTTTCTACGGCATATGAAATGATTAGCGCGAACTGGCGGGAGGAGAGCACCCGCGGCACGCCGTCACCGCCAGCGTCCAGCTCGCGAAGAATGGCGATCCGGACCTCCTGCGGGATGTTTGGCAAAGACGAATAGGTCTGATTGGGATGGCCTTGAGCGTGAAGAAAGATGCGAGCGGTGATCAAGACGAGGCGGGCGGTCTCAGAGCTGGCTTGAGCGAGGTCGCGGTTCCGGTTCAGGATGGCTTCGAATCGACCTCCGAGAGGCGTTAGGATCTCGATCCTGTAGCCCTCTTCGTCGTGGCCTTGGACATAGCACTCGTCCAGAGTCCCATGCACCAGGTTGTGGTGGCCGCTCTCGAGAGTGCTAAGGAGCAACTCGACAGCGGCAGGCCCGAGGGCGCTGCGGGTGAGATCGAGTTGCCTCATGAGTCGAGCGTTCGGAGACGAGAGACATTTGATGAGTGCGTTCGAAAATGAATCGGGCCGGAGACCATGGTTCTCGACGCATGTTCACAAAGCGGGAGGCGGTCGCTCGAGAATAGGGAGCAAAGCTTCGACATGCGCCGGCTGGTCGGCGACGCTCTAGTCCGCCCAGTCGTCGTAATAGTCGCTCGCACCGAAAAAGTCCAAAGACGCACTGCAGACCCTCAGAGCCTCGCATATGGCCAGAAGTGCGGCGGGTCCGATCGAGTTGTTGCCGCCGATGCCGAGCGATTGGAGAAGGCCGCCCTTCGCGCGAAGCCAGCGAGCCAGTTCGAAACCGGCCTGGTCGCCGAGGTCGCATTTGTTGAGCTCGAGAATTTCGAATTGTCCGAAACCGCGAATAAGGATGGCCCCGCCCTCGTCCCCAAATCGATAACGAGAGAAGTTGAATCCTCGCTTGTGCTCGAGGTCGTGGCGCCAGCGAGAGGTCATGTAGCGGGCGAGCTCGACACCTTCGAGACCTTCGTGGTCGAGAATGACGATGGGGCTGTCGGAGACTGGTTTGAAGTCAAGCATCGCACGATGGCGGTAAGGTCGAAAGTATGGCGGGGGGTGAAGGAGGCTAGAGAGGAAGAGAAAGTGAACCGTCGACTGAAGCACAGACCTTTGTTTCATTCCCCACAGCTGTCAAGTCGGCTTGGGCTTGGCGGTTGCACGGCCGAATTTTGTCATGTCACTGCAACACACTGCAATCGCCATGGATGTAGGTCAACATCTTACAGCAAGTTTAGTGCGACTGTGTGCGACACAGCCGGTCATCATCTTGGAACGCCCGTCACGACAGTTTAACTTGCTGCGGTCGTTCAGCAGTACTCACACCAGGCCTTTATTATAGCCCACTCTTCGACGTAGCTGTGTTTCGTTCATCATCGTGTACGATTCATTAGTCAAGGGTATCAGAGGAAACTGCCGAACGATGCGGTGCGGAAGCGGCGGTGGCGGATAGCGGTAAAGACATGGTGGAAAATACGGCGGAGAGGGAATGGGTTGGAAATGCGGGGAGTGGAAAGAGACGGCGATAAACAACACAAACATGCCAGGAGTGAGTGGGGAGATCTTCGTGTGCATCCGCGCGGACAGCACGGGGCGAGGGAGGGCAGAAGTGAGATGAGAGAGAAGGGAGCTGCGTCGCTGCGCGAGTTGATCACCAGAGGATATAGCCGACGGCGAGAAGCGGCGGTCCGGCCATGAGGCCGAGCCAGAAGACGATGTTGCCGATCGTCTTGCGGCGCTTCACGGCGGGTATGCGGCCGATGGCGATCATGGGCAATTGGGCCATCTGCGAACGTGCTCGTAGTAAGTTCGAGCCCTGTCGGGGTATGCGAAGAGGATCTGACGTACCTGAAGAACGAAGAGGTACATCCTGCGAGGGGGCAAAACGTTATCAAACGCCGGCGGGCGAGAAAGAAAGCAGGGACAGCTTACCGAATCTTCTTGGTCACGACAGCCATGACGAGCTCGTGCACCAGTGACGACAGCAGGAAGGTGATGAGCGTCGCGGACTGCTTCGAGATCTTGTACGTCGCCATGGTCGAAGCATCTGGCACCGTCGGGGACGCCAAAAGCCTTCAGTCAGCTACCGTCCGACTGCAGCGGGCGAAATGATGGGCAAGACGAACAGACGTGGCGCAGCAGGAAGACGTGTACGGGCTTGTTCCACTTGCGGGCGAACTGGTCCCAGGATGTGGCATTCCACCTGTCGAGCAGTCAAGTCAGCTATTGAGCGACCGCTTCGATGAATGCAAGAACGACAAACCAGTCTTGATAGAACTCGCGGTCGGCGAAACTGGACAGAACGCTCAGCTGCTCGTGCGCTGCAGGCCTTTGTCTGAAGGCTGGCGTACCAGGAGATCTCGGCGAAGGCATTGCAGATGCACTCGAAGCTGCACGCAGTGCCTGCTGTCAACGCAGTATCAAGAAAGGGATGCAAATAGCGATGCACATGATATAGAAGCTGTGGTGAAAGACATGTGAAGGTCTGTCAGTCTGGCGTGGACGAAGGGGCAAGATGGGGCACGACGGACATGAGGACGTAGTTCAGCATGAAAGGCAGAGACAGGTCGAGCATCGTCCGCGCGAAGCTCTGGTCCGGCCGAGGCATCTTGGGCGAGATATAGTGCTCCGTGATGATGTCTGCGCATTGCCCGCGAATGAGTAAGTCTGCGACTGCGGAAATTAAACGAGCCAGACTGGTCGCCTACAGAGAAGAGTGAATGTGCCAAACGTCGCCAGCGTCTTCTCGAGGACGTAGGCGGGGCGGATCCTGCGTTGGTCATTTGAAAGCGGCAGTCAGACCCGAAAAATTAAGAACGAAAAGCAGGAGTACGCACTTGTCCGTCCTCGGGTATTCCAGCTCGTAAACGAGCGTAGGCACGATGAGGTAGTCCGCAAAGTTGTAGTACGAGATGCTCTGCGGCCAGACGACCTTGTTCGGGCCCTTGCTCGTGAGCTCCGCCTTGAGCTCCTCGACCTCGCGCGCGAGGTCCGCGACGCGCGAGTCCGGGTGGTGCACGAGCGGGTGCTCCGGGAGGTCGGACGTCTTAGCGTGCGCGGGCGCCATCGCGGTAACGGGCGTCTGCGTGCCCGAGTCCGTCGGGGAGACGGCGCGCTGCCGCAGGGACGAAGACGCAGCGTCGACGAGGTCCTTCCCCATGGAGGTCGGCTCGGGTGTGGCGGTGCTTGAAGACGTGGACGCCCTCGAGGCGGCCGTGGAGACCGACACGGCGTGTTCCCAGCCGCCTCCCGAGGTCTCGACGAGCTTGCGCAGGCGCGCCTCGGTGGAGCGGAGCTGCGCGCGCAGGGTGGCCATGTAGCCGTTCGTGGCGAGATAGGAGTGGATCTGCGAGTGCCCTTCCAAGCATGAGGACCCTTCGAGGAGCGATGAGGATAACAGCGCACCTTCATAAGCATTGTGAGCGCGTGCAAGGTGAAGAAACCAGCCTGAACCCAGGGCCAATTCCTAGACGCGACCAACCACCGCCTCAGATAAATCTTCTCTGCCCAGCTACGGAAACCTCATCCAGCGCCAGAATGCGAGAACATACCTCTTGAAAGTCCACATGACGGCAATCGCCAAATACACACCCTGGAGGATGTGCTGGATGATCATGCCGGTCGGATTGTATCGAATCCATCCCCGCTCCAGCAGCTTGACGAAGGGGACACAGAGGAACATGCTCCCGACGAGCACGGCGTCGCTGAGCGCGAGGGTCTTCGCGTCGCGCGAGATGAGGGTGCCGAACGTGAGGCCGAGGATGCTTCCCGTCTGCTCGTAGCTCTCGACGAAGGTGCGGATGACCATCATTGCGCTCGCGATCCAGAAGAGGGTGTAGAACCCGCGGAAAGTGTCCATCGCGCTCGTCGCATTCTCGCGGTCGAAGTGCGACGCCCGCGGCGTGAACGAGACGAGCGCACGCAGCTGCTTCGCGGAGGCGTTGGTGACGGGTCGGACGTGGACCGTGCCCCTGTCGGTCTCGAGGTGAGACGAGTGGGTGCGGCTGATCGTCTGCGGGGGCACTTTTCGCTTGTCGTCCGTGTCCTTGACGTCCACGACTGCGAGCACTGATCTGCAGAGGCGGAAGAGATCAGCGAGACTGCAGCCTCGGGCTGGCCCCTAAGACAACGAGCGCACTCGGCCTGCCCTTTCCCTTTCGACGGGTGTGTATCCGGAGGGACGTTGAGGCCGTCCATGCTGTGGTCTAGCTGGGGTGTATCTGCAATGTAGATAGGGGGAACGCGATGGCGGTCGGGGGTCAAGAAGTGCAAGGAGAAGGCCAGGGAGTGAGCTGCGCCGGGCGGTGACGTCGGTTCTTTCCCCACGTGCGGGTTACGAGCGCCTGCTGACATGAGTAACTTTGACTGTGAACAGCGGAGAGTAGTTCATACGCTGAAAAAATGTTTGCTTCTGATTGTCAGCAAACAGGTTCTCTGGCAAAAGAGTAGCCGCGGCGGTGGGTGGTCGTGACCATTTCAGGCGTTTACCAAGACTACACGCGCCTGTGCGTGACAGCCTCGGCTGCCTATCGAAGACAGCTCTTGAGAAGCACTTTGGTGGAAAAGCAGCTGGAAAGATGCAGTAGTGATTGTATACAGCCACTCAGGTACGGAAGTACACTGCCATCACTGCTTAATAAGTCGGTCAAAGCGCTGCACTGAGGGCACGCTGCACGCTCTAAGGTTGCTTTGCCCAGCCTCTTCCTCAGCTGTCAAGGGAGAGAACCGTTCGAAAATGAACTAAGTGCAAATTAACCATTCAGACCTTCTCATTGCTCAGCTGGCATGCACCGGTACACTGTATTCGCAAGGAAGCGGTTGCAGCACACACTCTCGTGTGCTTCCGCAAAGAAAAAGCGTTGAGCGGCAAGGTAGAAAGATAGATGAAAACAGATTCTCCAGACTAAATAGTATGCTAACCCTCAGATTGCTAGGAACAAGACGCACACGAACCTAGACGTAGATACCATACATTCCGGAGACCTTCGCAGGCAGCCCTTCACCCCTTTCCTTGCCATCTGACTCCATCATGCCCCCAGCACAATGATCTCCTTAACCCGCTCTAAGGCAGTGAGCTGAGCGGTACGAAGTGCATCTTCGGCCCCCGGATGATAGTAGAGCTCGGACACGATGAGCAGCTCGAGAGAGGGATTCTCGGCAATGTAGATCACATCTTCTGCGTCGCAATCCCCGAGAGTGAGCTCGCGCAAGCGAGCATGTCATAGATGCTCGACGAGATTCATCATGTGCGGCACAACTGGAACTGAAGCGGAGCCCCTGCCAGTTCTCGATGAACACGGTGAACGCCTCGTCAAAATTATGCTGGTTTTCCCACCACGTCGTAGACGACAGCGTGAACTCGTGCGGCCTAAGGCGGGCGAGAGCGCGCGCCAAGTCTAGCATAGCGGACATGGTGAAGGGCACCTCCCCCCAGGCGTCGAGGAAAGAAAGCGTCAGGTGTTGTCCGCGAGGGCAGCGCCGGGTGATCTCCGATATGGGAAGTTCTGCACCCCCGAGCTCGAGCTGCAGAGCGCGGACGTGGCGGCCGAGGTCGGAGCGGCTTGCGAGCGTCGAGCAAAAGGGGGCAAGCTGCTCCTTTGTCTGGAGGGCTATGTCGTTGAAAACGATCGGGTTGAGAATGTCTTCGAATACCCGGTTGACAAGACGGAGTGATAGAAGGAAGCGGCGCGCGTCATTTCCGAGCTCGATCGTGGGCGATGCGGCTGTGGAGCGCGAGGAATCGTGGGCGAGCGCCGAGAGATCATCTTCCAAAGTTCGATAGGAATGACAGGCGGCATGAGGGGCGACTGAGCGCGAGAGCTCGGTAAAGAAAAAGCATGAAGAGTTGGAAGGATGGGAGGCTATAGAGGCCTCTTCGAAAGGCGCGATGCTTTCGATTCGAGGAGGTGAGGATGGTGGCGTGACACAAGAAGCGAAAGCAGGCAGAAGGTGGGAGGGCCGTAAGTCACGAGAAATAACCTAATATACTACCGCTGCCTTACCGTTGGTTGCACGTTTCGATTGATTGGCATGATTTTCATTTGAAAGCTCTGACGGTCTGGCATGGGTTGATGCATGTTCGTAAGCAGAGCATCCAGCCACGCTAGGGGCGTACCTACGGCCCGTCAGCAGTAACCTGCCCTCGTCGGATCTAAGGAGGAGCGGACCTTACCCCCTCATAAGATACATTGACGGGTTGGAACAGCCTTGTTCTTCTCTCCGGGATGTGTCCGAAATAGACGCAGATGAGGCCGTTGAAGGTTGAGCTTGCTATCCTCCAACAGATTCAGAGCCCGCAATCCACCGTTCCACGTTCTTAGCGTGTTCACATGATCTGCTCTTGGAAATTCCTATCATCCGAATTTGAACCACTTCGAAGGGTTTTGAAGGTCCCCGTCCGTACCTCTTCGCTATCTTCAGCCCACCCAATCCTATGCTGGGAGTGCGCTGCGATTTGACTCGAACCGTTGCGAAGAGTCCTTGACACCTTCCCGCCACGTTTATCGAATGGCTGCCTCCAGAACACGTTTGTAGGTGTTATTAATACTTTCTAAAGCAGGTGACGGACAAGCGAGTGCCTGTAGAAAGAAAGATGGCGTTTTGGGGGAAGGAACCTGTGCTGGGAGTACTGCGCGCTGGCTGCGTCTGCTTCCGACATCGTTTCGGTCACTGCAAGCATAGCAGAAAACCTTTGTTCTAGATACACGCTTGTTCAGACAGCTCATTGTGGTACAGATAAAGGTATTAAACAAGATGAAGACAAATGTTCCTGCACCAAGCGGCGTTCATTCATCGACACCTATAAGTACACAAGTGCTTTCCTGCTCGCATGAATAGCACCGCTTTGTACAGATCGCAACGTCATTACGCACAGTCCTCTTGGCTCCCGTCCTATAAGTCGCTTAATGTGACTTTATTAGTCCGTCTTCACCTTTGACCTGCCGCTCACTTCTCACTTCACGGGAAGCGTCCTCATCGTGCGCGTCCTCACGCAACTTCCCCTCCTCATCGGTACCCTCGTCGGATCATCCATAGCCGCACACGCCAGCTTGCGAGCCTGGCTTGCCGTCTCGTCCCACGCTCGTCAAGTCGCTCCCTCTCAGGACGAGGCTACAGCGGCCGACAGGCGGCGCCGTCGACCGTGGTGGGACTTCCGGGGATGGCGTTACTTCGTCTCCCAGATTGTCACGTCGACCGTCTTCTCCACGTTCGCTCCGAACTTCCTGCGTTTGTCGCTCGGCACCAGTCGGAAACTCTTCGCTGGCTCCATCGCAGCCGTAGCTGGACTACACCTGGTGCGTATCTGTCGCTGTCTTGCTCACAAGCCTTCTCCAATCCGAGAAAACACTCATTTTTTAGGTTGGGACTCCCACCACAGCTGTGCGGAATCCAATTCCTTTTCGCACAAGTCCTGGAACCATCTTCCTTCGGCATCGTGACCGCGCAAGCAGACGGTAATGGCCGTGGTGCGTCCCCTGAGTCCTCGGATCGCTACGTGCACAGGGATAGACAGAATGCTTACTTGCAGCCTGTTTCTTCTAAAACCAGAGCGGTACCACTTCACTCTCCTTGTGCCTGGACACTACGTAATGCTCGGCTGTCGGATCCCGAAATGGCTCTCTCTCTTCGTCACTTTCAGCTTGACCGCCCTCACGTTCGCCGCGCCAGGCTCGTCGGCGATGCGGACCCTGTCGGATCTGGCAGTCATCTCGGCGGTCCCAAGTCGGATGCCGCACATCTCACTTCGATCGCTGTTCCTGGGCTCGCTGGTGCTTGAGGTAGGACTGGAGACCAGATGGATTGCTCCGCGCGCTGACCACGTTCAGACGAGTGCAGCTCGCTGGCGTTCTTCTTCTACTGGCCGGCATGCGTCCTGCATTGCTCCTCGAGAGCAACCTTCTCTTTCACTTTCGCCTCTGCCTCTCGGCCATCGATCACCCCGCCGCAGCCGGCATTCTCGCTGTCCTGCTGCGCCTGCTCACAGCGGCCTCCTACGGCGCGCTGGTGACTATCGCGACGGTGGCGTACCGCCTCGACTACTCTTTGTCCACTTTCGACACCCCCAGTCACCCGAACCATTCGTCGCCGCCAGTACTCGCACCCGTACCCGCGCCCGGGCCCATGCCCACACCCTCGCCCGCACCTTTCGCCTCTCCATTCTCCAAACCCTACTTCTGGGCCGTTCAGCTAGCCATCGTACTGTCGCAGATACTCGCGACTGCCGCCGTGCGCTACCCAGTCACGGTCCCGCCGTCCGGCAGCGGGGTACCGCCCGAGCAACTCGCCTCATCGCTTTTCGTGTTCCTCGTCTCCCTACACTCCTGGCTCTTCGCTTTCCCGCTCATCGTTATCGCTCTGGGGCTCGCTTCACTCGCACGAGGGGAGTGGGACAGGGTCTGGACGTACAAGGAGGCTTGGGCTGGCGAGGTCGGCAGGGTGGCAGCCGCTGTGGATGGGGATGGAGCTGCCGCGAGGGAGGACAAGGAGGACAACGCTGGTACGGCTTGAGCGCTTATGACCGTTACTGTCCATATCTACCGAATCGAGCACTTCGAATCAAGTGGGCTGCATGCTTATGAAGTGCCTGCACACATCCTCAACTGCCTATCGAAGAAAGCGGTATTTGAGACCTGTTTCTTGCTACCAATTTATTTAGACGTGCCGAATAGAATATAAGAAAAGGACTACAACCAGAATCAGCAAGGCAGCGCTCTCATTGCTTGACTCGGTGAACTCCAGCTTCGGTAGCGCTATGAGCGCAGTGCACACTGCGCTGGTATAATGTGCGGTTGTCTGGAGCCTCTTCCTGAACTACTCTTCTCATCTGCCCTCCGAAAAACAAACCGACATCCCAAACGGTCTTCAAAGTCACATCCATCGTTACAGCGGCCCGCACAGAGCGCTGTACAGAGAGTCCACTTTGCATGCTCTTTGTCCCACCGAGGTACCAAAAACTTCAAAAGAGGGTTTGAAATACGCCCTATCATGTCCATTCTGTAGAACGCTGCAAACAGTCCCTTGCGCACCTGGTGGGTTGTTTGCCACCAGCGCTGCCCAGAACAAAGCCGCAAGGCCGACAACCCTTCCTGGCTTTCTTCGCTCCCCTCCTGCTTCTCGCCTTGCCTGCATTCCTTTTCGCTATCTTTCCTCAACCAGCTTCGGTATTCCTTCCGCATTCCAGCCTCGGCGATGACCCTCAGTAAGCGCCGCCGCCTCTTTCTCTGCTTCTCCTCCCCCTCACTCTGAGCCCCTCTCCTCCGTACAGCGGTCGGCCGCGCGGCCTCGCGCCTGACGCTCGTCTTTCTCTCCGGCCTCGGCGTCTACTACTCCTACACCGAAATCAGCCGCCGGCGCGAGGTCCGCCGGCGCAAGCACGCGTATGCGCGCTCTGAGCGCACCGATCTGAGCGCGGCGGGCGCGGACGGGCGAGTCGAGCCCACCCCCGAGCGCGCTGCGGCGATTCGGGCGAGGTTCGCGAGCTACAAGTGCGGAGGCAGGTGGCAGAATCCCTTTGATGAGTGGAGGGAACAGGGTGAGCACGCTTTTTCCAAGCTCCTCCGAGAAATACGCCGAGTCCTGACACTGCCCACAGGCGCTTGGGAATGTCCGTCAACCCGCTCCTGCATTACTGACTGCCGAACGTGAAGCTGATGCGGGGCCGGACGAACAGGGGCTGTTTGGAAGATGGTCCTTTCCGTGATCTCCCAGAAGCTCACCTTCAACGGCGGGCTGCCGGCGGATGGCCTGCACAGCCTCCCGGTCGAGCGCCCGGACTTTGAGCTCCTGTTTGGCGAGGGCAAGGGCGAGAAGGGCCTCGAGGAGTCGTGGGACCGGGTGGAAAAAGACAGCCAGCCGGAGCGGAGGGATACTTTCACCTGGGTGCGTGTGTTTCGTCTCTGGGGAATCTTGGGACGCCAGCGCAGCAGCTCACGGCGGTGTTGCGGCATGCAGATCGGACAGTCGACCTGCTTCGTCCAGCTGGACGGCATGAACATATTGACGGACCCCGTCTTCTCGTTCGTATTTCTGCTGAGGCCTTTCGACCTAGGAACCCTCCGACTGAGGAATGCGCTCTGGATCTCACTCGCTGCGCAGCCATCGCACGATCGACTCGATGCTCGCGCCCGAGCGCCTGCGCCCGCCCGGGTGCACTCTCGTCGAGCTCCAGCCCGTCGACGTCGTCCTCCTCTCGCACAACCACTTCGACCACTGCGAGGACGCGTCCGTGCGCGCGCTCGGCAACAGCGTCGTCTGGTTCGTGCCTGTCGGTATGGGCAAGTGGTTCGCCAAGCGTGGGATCCACAGGGTGCACGAGCTTGAGTGCGCGCTTTTATTGGGTGAATTCGGAGCACTGCAGCGGAGGCTGATCAGTTTCAATGAGGAATGCATAGCTGGTGGCAGTCTGCGAGGCTCCCCCACCCTCACGACCCGTCCAGGACGTTCGAAGTCGTCGCGACGCCGACGATGCACTGGGTGCGCCATTCCCTGCACCTCCGCCTTATCTCAACAAGCTAACGGCTCCCCCTTACCGACAGAGCGCTCGCTCTCCCCTCGACACCAACACGACGCTGTGGAACTCGTTCCTCCTGCGCTCCTCGGGGCGCTCCTTCTTCCACGTAGGCGACACCGGCTACTCGCGCGAGCTCTTCGACGCCGTGGGCGAGATGGTCGGGCCCGTCGACCTCGCTGCGATCCCCATCGGCGCGTACGAGCCCGAGTGGCACCTCGGTGCGTGCATCCTCGAGTCGTGCGAGCTGCTATCGAATGCGGGGACTGATGCGGCTGGGGGTTTGGGTGCGGCGGCGCAGGCATTCAGCATACCAGCCCGGTCGGGTCGGTCGCGATCGCGCAGAGCCTGCGCGCGAAGAAGTCGATCGCTGTGCACTGGGGAACCGTGAGCGCTTCATTTCTCACTTTGCCCACGCCTTAAAGCTAATGTGTCTTTCTGCGGCCGGTCGGACAGTGGATCATGTCCGACGAAGCCTACGACCAGGTTCATACCTGCTCTACCTCCCTGCCCGCAGTAGAACATCTCCTGATTATCTTTCGCTCTCTCCCTTCCAGCCGCCCAAGGACCTCGCTAAAGCGCGCGCAGCCATTGGGATGTCCGAGGAGGACTTCGAAGTCGTCCCCGTGGGCCGGACGCTCACTTTCTAGACGCTTCCCTTCCTCCCTCCCCTCCCGCCTCGCCAGGGGCCCCCTCATCTGACAATCTCCCTCCCCTCTGTCTTTCGTCTTCCCCGTTCACCTCCCGTCCATCGCAAGTTGGTTACGCACCCTCGCACCCTCACCCCTTGTCCTTATTATAGACGCACACTCACTCGCACATGCACACGAGAACACGAGCATACGAACGCGCACAATGCATGCTTGCTTGCACCGATCTCAGTATTCAGATTCTGGGTGATGACGCATGCAGGAGGCGATGGAACTCGCGGCGCACGCGGATTAGACACGAGAACTTGGGAACAGGACATCCTTCGCTTTTGGGAGCATCTTGGGTTGGGGAAAAGCATATAGGTTGGTCATGCGTGCGGTGAGTGGATGGTGGCGCATGCCGCTCCCTGGACTGACAGGTTCAGTCGCAGGTGCTCGACATGTATTGCGCAAACCTGGCATTACAACTTCGCTTTGACGGTCCGCGGTGTCATTCCTTCGATATAAACAAGTCAATATACCAAGATCGGCGAAGAGGACCCTCCCGTGTTCCCACGTTTTCTTGAAGCACCACCATCACTTGCATGCCCCGCCGCCACCACTCTTGTTTTCCTTTTTCTTCCGTTCCTCTCTGCCCAGTCTCCCCGCTACATGACTTTCGGTAGCAATGCTCACAAGACGGCGCTCGTCCTCGACCTCTGCACGCCTTTTCTCGCTCTCGACAAGCTGAAGTCGCTCTCGCTCGCCTCCCGCTCGGTCTCGGCCTCCGCGCGCCCGCGTGTTCTGCGCTCGATCAACATCTTCCTTATGCACATGTCGGGCCTGTCGCAGGCGGAGGACGTGCGGAGAATCTGCGAGGGGAGATGGGAGGGCGCAAAGTTTGTCAAGTGCGATGCAAATCTTCCACTTTGTGCTAGCCTCATGCTGACGATTTGTTTTTTTCGAAGCGGACTTACTCTGAGCGCGAATCTGTGGAGCCTTCTCCCCTTCCTGGCGTGTATCTCACTTTCTACGACTGCGCCGCCACCATCGTCCGAGCTCTCCCCAACCTTCGTCACCTCGCCGTGTTCACTGTTTGGGGCACCGTGTCCGACTTGGAGACTTTCCCGCTTGCTGTCGCCGACTGCGCTTCACTTGTCTCCCTCGACCTCGGCAGCGGCAGTGGATGGCTCGCGTCCGTCACCTGCGCCCCTCCTCGCGATGAGCGCCTCGACATCCTTGGGGGGGGGGGCGGAGCCGAAAGGGAGGGTCTGGTCGCCCTCATCGCAAGCGCGGCGCCAACGCTCAAAGCGCTCAAGATCCGCTCGTTTCTGTACTCGACCCTGGTCCTTTCTACCCTGCTACCGTCCAGTCCTCTTCCGTCTCTTCGAGCTCCGGATCCACCCTGAATTGCGCCACCCTGCCTCGTGGTGGCAGACTTTTCTTTCCGACCACCCGTCGATCGAGGTTCTCGAGCTATTCGCCGACGCCGACATCCCCTCTTTCTCTGACTGCCCCTCCCTCCGCCGCCTCCCCCTCGACCCGGATCTCACATGCGAGGCGTTGGCCCAGCACCTCGACACGCTGCCCAACCCGCACCTGCTCCGAGCGCTCCGTATGGAGCTCAGGCCCCAGTCGGACCACGAAGTTCTTAGGAGGCTCGTAGAGAAACTGGTCGACCTCGAAGAGCTCGTCGTGCATGGTTTCGAGGATGAGGACGAGAACTCCGTAGCTCACATCTTCTCACATTACCGTTCACCTGCAAACATCCTGCTGATCCTTCTTCCTGGCACTTTCACGCTGCTAGAATCTCATCGCCTCATTAATCTCGTCCCTCCCTTCCCCTCCGCTGCGTCCACGTCAAGGGCTGCTTGTCGCCGGTGTGCTGCTCCTCCGCGCCCCCGTGTCTGTTGAGCTGGCCGTAAGCCGTCAATAGAGAGTTCCCGGGGATTGAAGACATAGACGACGCGGAATTCGACACACTTCAGGCAAAGGTCTACGAGGACGGCAACAGGCGGTCGACCCGATCCGGCCGGCGCTCCGCAGCGCGCTCGAAGACTTGGCGAGGAAGTCGACAAGCTGGAGAGGGTGTCGTGGCAGGAGTTTTTTGGCCCGGCGGCGTACAAGTTTGGTCCGGCCAGGTTTCCTCCGGCCTGGGGCAGCAGGATCAAGCGGAAGGGAGAGAAGGTAGGGCTGAGGGGTGGGTTCTACTCGGAGGTCGGCGAAGCTCGCTGGCGGGAAGACGGGTGGTTGGAGGACGGGAAAGAGCAGGTGGAGCTGGAACTATAATGCAAGGGGGAGGTCTGCATCTTTTTGAAAGTTTAAGAGTCCTCGCTGCGTCCGCTTCCAGATGTCTGCCCCCCGCTCGTGGTTCTCGAAGGGAATCATTTGCGGGCCGCAACGGTGCCTCAAAGTAATTTTGCTATGATCTGAAGGATTTTGGGCATAGCCGGCGGGAACATCCAGCTGGCGAACAGATAAATCTCACCGTCGGGCGACTTGCCTTTCAGCGACTTTCTCCCGAATTACCTCCCAAATGGTGAGTGTCCATGAACGCCCCTCATTATTCGGTATTCCTACCCACCTTCAAAATGGGAGTGTCCACACTTAGAAAGGTGCATGTGCGTCGCTGACGCTCTCAGCCTCCTTCGTAAATACGTACAGTCCTTTTTTCTTCTTCGGTGGCTCTCCAAGTTACCGTTCAGCGCTAATTGAAAATATCGTACATCTTCCTTCCAGGAACTTACACCGTTTTTGTGTCGGCCAGCCACACATGCAGTCTTCACGATGACTAGGTTCGTCCTATCGGACATTACCATATCCAGCTAGGTCTGCCATGTCGAAACGAGGAGTTTGAATGAGGATAGAGGAGATACATGGTTACTATGGTATAACACATGCGATACAATGAGCCCAGGCTCAGTCAAAGTCAAACGACAGATCCAACTCGACGCTCGCGTCCTCCTCCGCTTCCGAGAGGCTGATGAGCTGGCGCTTGCGCTGCGTGGGCTGAGGGAAGTGCGGGGAGGGCGGGCGCTGGGCGGGTCGCCCTGAGTGGTCAGCGAGACGGGGCGGGAAATGGGGATGGAGAGGGAAAGGAGAGCGCACTTTGACATTGTTGAGGTTGAGCTGCGTGGGCTTGCGGTTGATATGGGTTTGGGAAGGCTTGAGAGGAAGAGGGGAGGGAGAGGGAGGCGTCTGGGCGGGAAGGGAAGGGGGAAGAGTGCGCTAAGGGAAGATGCAGGGCGGCGTGGGAGGCGGTAGCGCACCTCGACTGCTGCTCCGCGGCTCCGACGTACAGACACATCAGCGGCCGCGGACTTCCCCGCAGTCCAGGACGGTCCGTGTCCGGCGCTGGGATCCGCATCGTCGCTGGACGGCGCGTCCTGCGCCGGCGGGGCGGCAGGGGACTTCTCGCCCCCTCTCGCTCCCGCTTCTTTTTCGGCTCCCCGCGCGGCCGACCCCGGCCATGGTGCAGAACGTTTGGCGAGTGCAGAAGCGAGGAACGCCTGGAGGATGGGCGCGAGCGCCGCGAGCTGCTGGAGCTCTGGTGGGTAGGCTGGGCCGGCCGGAGGAAGTGCGGGAGGGGGAGGGGGAGGGAGCGCTTGGAGGAGCGTGGGGAGGAGCGTGGTGGCGTGCTGGGTGTGTGAGGAGGTGAGATGGTGAAGTTGCTAGTGGGGAGGGCGTGGGCAGTGTGAGTCCGGTGGAAGGGAGGGAGAGGAAGAGATGAAAAAGGAAGACGCAAGGGAGGAAGGAGGAGGGAGGACGGACCTGATTGAGCAGTGCCTGACCACGCTCGAGGGCCCCGATACGCGCTGCGAGGTCCGAAAGCGCCGAGTGTGTCTTGTCGTGCTGGGTTGTGAGGAGCGCGAGGAGGGACGTCTGGTCCGAGGGCGCGACGAGTGATGCCCGCAGGCGGGCGTTGCAGGTCGCGACTGTCGAACAAATCATCCATTCAGCGTCCGCGGTGCACAAAACAGTCGAGAAGGGATACGAGACGAGGAGAATAGGGATGAGGCGCACCGTCCGCCCGCAACCCCTCTCTCAGCCCCTCGCACACCTCCCTCAGCTCCAGCACCCCCTCGCGCACCCCCCTCACATCCTCCGCCGCAGCGCGCTCCGCCCCGTCCAGCCGCTTTGCGAGGCCCTCGACGAGCGCCTGCGTCTCGGTGAGGAGG
>JTLS01000358.1:0-20782 GCA_000826855.1 Basidioascus undulatus
TGGGAATGTACGGGAACGCACACTGCTTCCGCACACAAGCGAGCCACTCCCCCCGCCGAAGCATCCTCAAGCCAGCGCCTGAGCCGGAGGAGCATACGGAGTACTTCGAGCCCACCGCGACGGGCGACGAGATCCGCGCCCGGCTTGCCAGGAATGGGCCTAGGAAGAGCGAGGGGCGGCGGGGGAGCTTCGCGAGCCACTGCTTCATCCGGTGCGTCGTCCCCTATCTTTCCCCGCGCTTCACAACTCACAGTTTCGCGTCTCACCCACAGCCTCTTCGGCATCGACGACCCCAAGTCGCCCGAGCCATCGAGCGACCCGCCAGGGACGCCCGAGGGCGCGACCGTCCGCACATCGCGCCGCCGCTCGAGCACAGGCTCCGACATGGACATCGCAAACGACGACATTACCGCCGCGTTCCAGCCATTCCTCGCATCCTCCTCCGCGTCGCCACCCGAGGACGAGGCCTCCTCCGATGCCGAGGGCGAGGACGACACCGGCGCGATGGACCTGACCGAAGCTGTCGGGGGAATCCTCTCCAACTCCACCACCGACCCCGGCCCCTCCTCCCCCGCTCGGCTCTACCCACCCATTCCAGCCTTCTCCTTCTCCCCCACCGCCTCCGAGCTCGGCTCGCCTGCGCGCCCCGCCCCGCCGCCCCCACGCGCGCACTCCGGCCTCTCGCCCACGTCGTCCGAGTTCGAGGAGGACTCGGACGGGAGCGGGAGAGACAACGAGAACGAGGAGCAGACGATGGACTTTACGCTCGCGATGGGGAGCATCATCCCGAACTCGGAGGGGCAGGCCGAGCTCGTCGGCGCCGTGCGCGCGCAGCTCCCGCCCACGTTCAGCCACTCGCCGGGCAAAGGAGGGCTCAAGAGGTTCTCGCTCGCCCAACCCGCGCAGGAGGCGAGCTGCAGCGAGAGCGAGAGCGACGGGGAGGACATGGACGAGCAGACGATGGACGTCACGCAGGCGGTCGGGGGGATCCTCTCGGTCGGGGCGGCGGCCGCGCGCGACGACGACGAAGAGGGCAGCGAGAGCGAGGACGAGATGGACATGGAGATGACAGGCGAGGTCTCCATGGACGTGACAAAAGCCGTCGGGCAGGGGATCCTCTCCGTCTCCACCCACGCTCCTGCTCCCGCGTCCGCCTCTAAGTCCCCGCGCCGCGCATCTACATCTACCACCGCGACGCGCTCCGCACGCTTCTCCGCACCGACCGCCGCGTCCCTCGCCCGTTCTTTGCCGGCATCGACTGTCCCCCCTCCCGCCGCGTCCAAGTCTTCCCGTCGTCGCGCGTCGACCGCCGCCGCCGCCAACGCCAGCGCACCCATGTCCCCGCACAAGCCCCAGCTGCCCGTCTTCGTCGCCTCCCCGCTCAAGCGTGTGCCGGCGCCGGCGCTGGCAAGCCCAACCAAGAACCGCAACGCCCCCAGCTCGCCCTCCAAGCCCTCTTCCTCCTTCTTCCCCTCTCCCAAAAAGCCCATCGCCGCCCTCGCGGCCGCTGACCCATTCCAGGCGCCCTCGCCCTCCTCCCTCGCCGCCCGCCCTAACGCCCCCTCCTCCCCCTTCGCCTCTCCCATTCCGTGCCACGTCCAGTCACCCCTCCGCCCGCCCCCGAATTCAACGCCGACGACGAGCCGCATCGCCACAACGCCCCGCAAGTCGCCTGCGCCAAAGGCGACGACCCCGCGCCGCACGGCGCCGAAGGAGTTTGCCGCCGGCGAGGAGGCGGAGAAGGTGCTGGAGGGACTGCTTGCGGAGGATGAGGATGCGGAGGCGGAAGGTATGGGTAACTGGGACGAGGTGGGTCCCCAAATTCCCTTTCACTGTCTCCCAACCGCGGCATCCACGACCACTGACAAACTCCCTCGCACCCGATTGCAGGAGCTCCCCGATCCGATCTCGCTCTCCGATTTCCTCGAGATGACCGACATGCGGTTCATGGACGGGATCGCGAGCGTCAAGCGGCGCTCGACGCTCGGCGGCCACCACGCGCTCGAGTTTGCGACAACCGCGCGCGCGCCGTACCCCGACACGCCTGGAGGTGCACCCGGGCTAGTCGATTACGTAAAGGCCGCGACGGTGACCGTGCCTCAGCTGGAGATGATGCTTTGGGTGGGTCGTCTTCGCTCCTTCTTCTTCTGATAGACAGGCGGACTGAGGAGCTGAAATGGTGATGGTGGGGCGGTAGTGCTGCCAAGAGCTGAAGCGGTACATCGCGGAGGGCGCGGAGGCGATCGCAGGGTACGAGCGCGGCGTGGAGGAGATGAACCCGCCGGTGATTGTGGACTACCTGCGCGCGGACGACGACTACCGCGCGCGGATCGAGGCGCAGCTCAAGATCGTCAAGCACCATTCGCGCCTCGACGCCAAGCGCGTGTGGTACACGTGGAGGCGCGAGCTCGTTCAGAACCACCGCGAGAGCTTGGAGGCCGCGTGGGAGAATCTGCAGACGGTGCGTGAATGCCCCCATAGAGGACAGCTGAAGAGGACGAGGGAGCTGAGATGGATGCGCGGCGGATGGGACAGGACAAGGAGGTCATCCAGCTCGGAAGGCAGGAAACGAAGGCAGTCCTACCCGAGCTGCAGGCGCTTCGGGACAAGCTCAAGCTCGAGCTCGAGAAGGAGCGTAAGGTCGTGCAGGACCTCGCTGAGTGCGACCAGGAGCACCTTGTGGGGCTGAAAGAGGCCATCGCCGAGCAGTCGTGCGTCTCCCGTTTCTTCTCCACCGTGTCTTTTTCCGCTTTCTCTCTCCTCTGACTGTGATGTGGCGTGATGTGCGGTGCTGTGCAACAGGCAGCAAATCGAGGCGTACCGGGCCGAGAGCGCGTCGAACGCGGAGGAGCTCGATCGGCTCAACGCGCGCGTGCAGGAGAAGCGGGACGCGATCGACGCCGTGCGCAACTCGATCGCCGCAAACCGCGCGGAGTGGGAGAGCGTGAATGGGTGCACGAAGCGCGAGGCGATGCGCAGACTAGGTGCGTTTCTTTCTACTCCGCGCCTTTCCAAATTTTGCCCTTTCGCAGGAGCACGAGAACTAATATGCGTGGCGGAAATGGTCTCAGCCGAATTCGAGCGCCTTCAAGACCTGTTCCTCTGGCGCCCCACGAAGCTCACGCCCGAGCGCATCGAGATGGTCTATGACCGCGAGCTGGCGTTCGCGTTCGACACGCAGGGGCGCTCGCTCGAGCTCACGCTCGTGAACGAACAGCCGCGCAAGGATGGGCTGGGCGCCGTCGATGAGTTTGCGCTCGGCCGCCTGCAGGCGGCGGTTGAGGATGAGGCGCTGGCGCAGAAAGGGGTGCCGCAGGTGAATTCTTACGCCTTTCCTCCTTCCCTCGTTCGCTTCAGGAACGGGCTTGACGCTCATCATACTTTCACCAAACAGATCGTTCAGCGTCTCACCGCCCTCTGGATAGCCGCCCAGCGCGCGCGCGAACAAGTCGCGCTCCTTCTGACGCGTTATCCGCTCAAGTTCGAGCCGGTTCCCACTAGGTCGGCCTTTGTTGTCAAGGCGACCGTCTTCCTTCCCAAGACGCGCGCGAAGTTCATCCTCTTGCTCGTCCTCCCTGCGGACGTCCTCACGGACTGGCCAGGCTCAAGCGCGGGGATCGAGGTGCGGGTAAAGAAGGCGTATGGCGCTATTGAGTACGTTTCCTGGTGGCTCTCGTGCATAGAGATTGAGGCTGATGGCGCTCGCCGGCAGGGAGGACAAGCTGCTTCAGGCTGCAACGGCGCGCACCGCGAAGGCGCAGATGCAGGGCGTGTTGCTCGACGCGGCGCTTGACGCTGTTGCTTGCTGTGCGTCGCACTTCCTCGTTATCCCCCTATTTACTGCACTTGCATGTTGACGCTCTCTTTCATCTTTCAGATGAATGAAACGGATCCTCTTTCTCGCTTCTGGTCTTCCCTTCGCTTAGTTTTCCCTTCCCCACTTTTCAGGGCTCGCGGTCGAGCGATGCCCCGCTACACTTGCGCTTGAGGACTGCTACGAGATTGATAGTGTTTTGTTTATGGTGATTCTCAGTCGTTGTTTGTACTGTGTAACATGAAATCAGTGGAGAGGAAGGGGGATGTTTGGCTCGTTTGCTATGGTGAGCTGTCGCGTCCGTCATATAGGAGTCGAATAACAATAAATACCGTGCACCAGTTGCGGCTGAGCCAAACCCCCGTCAGTAACTCGCTCTGAAGAAAGTGGGCGCCAACGCCACTCTGCGTAGTAACAGACCTCCCGATCTTTCCTGTTTGAAGTCAGGACACCGTTATCGTCTTCCCGTCCCAGCCGTTACCGGTCTACTCGAAGACTTCACACCACTTCTTCTCATTTCAGTCGTGTAGACGCACAAGCACCCCAACGAACGACGGGTTTCAGACCAACACCAGTTTCGTGTGTTGAGTCACGAGAACACGCATCCTTTCTTGTCTCTTTCCGATCATGCAAATGCTTGTATTAGCATCAATCCATTGCGATCTCTGCTCTAACCTGGCTCCGAAATGCGGCACCGCCGAGTCCTGCGTGACTCTCCCGACGAGGCGGAACTGGTGGTCTGGTCAACCAACCCCGGTCCGAGCTCCCGACGAGCTCCCGCTCTCTTCAAGCGTCGCTTGGTGTCGAATCGTCGGGCTGGTTTCCGCAAAAAATAGAGCACTCCGTTGACCTCCCACTTGTTCCAGCGGTGCTCCCTTATGTCGTCTTATCTCGTTTTCTGGGCGCGCAATTGATCGCTGATGGAGAGAATTCCTCGGTGGGTGTCCTGTCTGAGGCCGGAAGTGCCTACGCTGCTCACAAGCGTCGCGAAGAGCAGCCTGCAGCACGCCCTGAGGTCTGCATAAGAAGCGTAATCAATCTATTGTACTGATAAGGATTGTGTCAGGCCCGGAAATAGTCCGGCTAAGTCGTATCACGCGCCTCGGCCACAGGCGGCGAAAGTCTTCTCGATGTATAAGGCACAGCTCAAACTTGCTCATGTCCTTCCCTTCCCATCAACACTCTCGATTTTCCATGATAATGTTTGAGAAGGACAAGAACGATTCTCCTAACACTCCGGCTGTTCCCGTGGAAACCCCAGCCACAGCAGTCTCACGAGAATCTGAACCCCAACGTCATTTCTCGTTGTTCAGTTGCATCGGCCTGGCATTTGCCATCTTGAACAGCTGGACGGTAAGCAAAACACACAGTCGTCGCTATCTAATGGCATCGTCTCACCTTTGCTTCCTTTCCCAGGCCATGTCCACATCGCTCGGAATTGCCCTGCCGTCTGGGGGACCCACAGTGATGACTTGGGGAGTTTTAGTGTCAGGTCTGGGTGAGTGGGAAACTTCATGCTTCGAAGGGATTCAGAGCTTATTATAATTGCGGTTGCAGGCAGTCTCGCGATGGCCGCGAGTCTGGCTGAAATCTGTAAAAGTTGTCTTGCATCGCCGCCTCGAACATGCTGTGCTGACCTTCACCGGGGCCTAGGTCACGTCTACACTCTTTCCGGTGGCCAATATCACTTTGCATACGTGCTTTCTCCGCCAGAATGGGCCCCGCTTATCTCTTGGGCGGCTGGTAAGTCATACTGCTTTGTTAACTAGAGTGGCGGAAAGCTAACACGGCGACCTTTGCAGGTTGGTTCGCGGTAGCAGGCTGGTGGGCAGGTGTCGGTACTGGCGGATCTCTTGCAGGGTATTTCACGAGTGCTTCTTCCACAAAAGAACAACCGCTTACAGATTGCAAACTTCTACGCGAAAGGTCCCTCATCACTGGGTGCGTGTTCTGCCAGCCGCCACCGCTGCGCTCTGGCGACTTGTTGGCTAAACTCACCTGCACGCTCAGGGCGATTGGTCTCCTGCACTCAAACTACGAGGTGCAGATCTGGCATATTTACCTCATTGTATATCCTTCCTAGATCACGTCAGTCAGTACCGCCCTGACAGCGCTCTGCAGTATCTGGTGTACATCATGGGCGCAGCCCTTCTTAACATCTTCTGCATCTGGCTGCTTCCCCTTGTCGACCGGGCGGCCCTGCTTTGGAGCATCACTGGAGCTGTCGCCATTGCGATCACCTGTCTCGGGTGCCAAAGCGGTAACTTCGAGACTGGCGAGTTCGTCTTCACCAGGTTCATCAATAAAACTGGATGTGGGTTGTTTTTCACTGCAGTATCCCCCCCTCCCGAACCGCATGCTGAAATTTCATGGTAGGGCCTCATGGCGTCGCTTGGATCCTGGGCCTACTGCAGTCCACTTTCGGTCTGACTGGTTTTGACGCCATTTCACATCTCGCAAGTGGGACTTCTTCATGTTAACTTAATCCTGTGCTCTAACGACCACAACATGACTGATCAGGTTGAAGAAATGCCCAATCCTTCCATGGATGCCCCAAAGACGATGGTATTGGCCGTCCTCATAGGCGTTTCCACTGCGTTCATCTTCCTCATGGTGGTCAG
This sequence comes from Basidioascus undulatus, assembly GCA_000826855.1. Classification (NCBI taxonomy): domain Eukaryota; kingdom Fungi; phylum Basidiomycota; class Geminibasidiomycetes; order Geminibasidiales; family Geminibasidiaceae; genus Basidioascus; species Basidioascus undulatus. The sequence goes on from JTLS01000358.1 coordinate 6,436, forward strand.
TGCATCAACTTTAAACTTGGTTTTGGCTTTCACTGACAGACGGTGCGCTCGACCAGCTTCTCTTCAGCCTCACCGATGTCGACGCGGTCATCAACAGCTCCGCTGGACCGTTGCACGCGATTCTCTATCAAGCGACTGGAAGCAAGTGCGTGATTATCCCATTAATTTCCCACCCGTCCTTTCCGTGTACGCGTTGACCTTGCGCTGCCTCGCAGGGCTGGAGCAGTCTGTCTACTCATGTTCCCAACCGTTTGCATGGCTTTCACTACAAATGGTGATGTTTCGGGTGTTCTATTCAACGAGCTGACTGCTAACTGGAGCTTGTCCCAAGGTCTCGTTACTGGTGCTAGTCGAATGACCCAAGCTTTTGTACGTTTGTTTGAGAGGGTCGTGCAACAAGGTTGAGAGTGCTTAATTCTTCCCGAAAGGCCCGCGACGGCGGTCTGCCCTTCTCCAGCTTCTTCTCCAAGTTTAACAAGACTCTCGGCGTGCCACTCAACGCCATCATCCTCACTGCGGTCTTGCCTATTCTTTACGGGCTCATCGTGAGTTCACGTCGCTGCTTCCTTAATGAGTTCAGGATCATATGGAGTAATCTTGAACTTGGAACAGTATTTTGGAAGCTCCGCCGCGTTCAACGCCATCCTGTCGTCGATGGTCGTAGGACTGCAGGTTTCCTACTGCGTGCCGATCGCCTTGCTCGTCATTCGAGGGCGTAAACTTCTGGACCGTCCCGGAAACCCGCCACGAGCCTGGAATCTTGGACCAGTCTGTGAGATTTGCTTGTTTTTTGAACCTTTGAAACTTGCGCTCACGGTACATGGTCTTGCTGTCAGTGGGACCTATCACTAACTGGTTTGCCCTAATCTTCGGCTCGGTGACTACCGTCTTCTTTCTTTTTCCGCCTGACTTACCTGCCGAAGCGTAAGGAGAACAATCTACGCTGTTACCAATCAATCAAACCAGACTGACCTTCTCCCTGGGCAACAGCTCGAGCATGAATGTGTGTTTGGGCGCTCTTCATCTTCTTCATTTTCTGCGTGATTTGCTCACCGCTTGATCCTCTCATTCTCAGTATACAATCGTCGTATTCGGTATCATCATTTTCGTCAGCTCTACGACCTGGATTTTCAATGGCCGCAAAAACTTCAAGGGTCCCCGTGACATCGAGCGTCTCTTGGTTGTGACAAAGGGATCGAAACTTGCTGCTTGTGAAGAACATGCGATCAAGGAGACCGCATAAATGAATTTCAATGAATGCTTATATTTTACCTAGTTGGATGTAGCATGGGATACCAACCAGGGTCAGATGCCCATGGCAAACGAGGTACTGCTGACCCCCACCAGATGGTTGCCAGGAAACCACTTGCCGCCCTGGATTAGGTGGCCATGGTCAGAAAAGCTGTGCCGGGAATGCATTGTTGTCGCATATTTTGGAACTGCCATTCATAGTATTGAACAGGGCCTTTGTCCTTAAGGGCACGCGGAGAGCGGGTAGGGCACAGCGATCCCCGTTTGTTTGTTTTGGTATTTGCCTCAGTGCGCGAAAGGCTTTGTGAGCGATGCGGAACCCGACTCTCCGTTCTGCAGCGTGTAGCTGGGCTCACAGAACTGAAGCTTCCTTCGCCGTCACGATAAGTAGTTTTGCCATCTTCCATCTAATCTTGGAACTCGCTTCAGCCATGTTTTGCTGAGCACAGCTCTGCTGCAAACCTGCTCATCCCGCAGACTGAGAAGCTTCACTGGGGGCAGACGTCGAGCAATATAGGTTGCAATGGCATGGGAAGTATTTGGTATTTGCTGAGCAGGCCAAGAATACCAAATATTATCGGCCGTGACAACCCACACGCCCATCAGAAGTCGGTGCTAAAGCTGAACTCCTTCCACTCCTCCAACTCCTTCAGAACCTTCTCGCACTTTTCTTTGGCCACGGTGTACGCGTCGCTTCCGAGCGAGACGCGGACCGGCAGTTCCTTGCCGGCAGTGAGGCCGGTTCCCGTAACGATCTCGACGGTACGTTTCGCGACCTCGGCGGGGTTGCCCGGCTGCTTCCCATCGTAGTCCACCAGCGCCTGGCGTGATGCAGCGAGAACGGGGTCGTACTCGGGGATGCGACGGGCAGCGATGTTGTCGAGGTGACCTGTAGTCGAACAGTCTGTCAGGAACCTCCTATAAACGTGCATGGGAAAGATGCACACTGAGGAAGTTGGTGCGGGTGTAGCCGACCTCCAGGAGAACTGCGCGGATGCCGAAGGTGTTCAGCTCGGCATTGAGCGACTCGTTGAATCCTACCCAAAAGGTGTTTCATTCAGTAATGCCACAGCATGAAAAAGCATGCACTCGGGCGCACCAGAGAGAGCCATCTTCGATGCGCAGTAGGCCGCGCAGTTCGGCACCCCCCGCCAACCTCCGAGGGTGCCGAGGTTCACGATGATACCCGACCCACGGTTGCGAAGGTGGGGAAGGAACGAGCGGGTAAGGTTGACTGGAGTGAAAAGGAAGACCTCAGCGTCGCAGCCTCGAAGTTAAAGGGTATATGGAAATCTCATGACGACGCACTGGCGCCGAAAAGGCAGGTGTTGAACTCCGCATAGATTTCCTCGTGACTATTATGATTCTGTCAGCCTACCATCCTGTGGGTCTGTTAGGCGCGTACGACATCCAATACTCACCTGCACTCCTCGATCGCTCCCTGCAGTATGTACCCCGCATTGTTGACAAGCACGTCGACCTGGCCATACACCTTCCAAGCAGCTCCAACAGGGCCACCGTTAGGCCACCGTAACCCCTTGGTGTGTTAGAGAGGGGGACAGGCAGGCACACGTTGATCGCCTCCGCGGCTTTCTTGTCCAGCTCGGCTTGCCCCGCGGTCACATCCAGTGCCAGCAGCTGAGCGCCTTGCGTAGAGAGCTGCGCGAGCTCGGCAGACTTGGACGGGTTGCGTGCGGTAGCGATGACGCGCTGTCCAGAAGCCAAGGCGGCTGTCGACCAAAAGACAGTCAGGATCAGTTTGGTGATGGAAGGAACGGTAAGCTGTGATAGAGGAACAGCGGACCTCTCGCGATCTCAAGTCCCAGACCGCTGGACGTGCCCGTGATGAGCCAGACTAAAGAATCGGGGAAAGACATCGTGTGGTGTGTTTTAGAGATTCAGGGATGAGAGCAGTGAACGCGTAGGGAGAAAACGCTGGAGATGAGTACTGGACAAGCAAGAGAAGGCGAAAGCACGACGTTTATCTTCCGGGCCTTATTACGTATGCGTCTGCAGTGGTCCACGTATGCGTCTGCAGGGGTCCGCGTTGACCGACATTGAGTTGCCAAGCGGTTATTCTCGCTACATGCCCCGTGATCAACGTCCTTGAGTGGAGGCGTTCGGCGTTCGGCGTCCACGACGTGTTGGACACTTGCCGTTTCGTGCAGAACGCACGCATTATTTGTTTTGCCTTGTTTGCACGACCGTTCCTTCTGGGCTCTGGGAAGTGAAGGAACTGCTGGTATTTGGCACTACCAAGTGCTTCAAGCATGCTCTAATTGTGCGCCTTGTTCCTACGAACATGAGAACTGTTCGCAGCTAGTCAGAACTCCGCCGGCGTTTCGAGCTGTCTGTGATGCCTATTCTCAACCGAGAAGACTACGGCCTTGTTGCCGACAATCCAAAAGCGGGCAGTGACCGGAAAACTTCTTTCAGCTGCGGCCCTTCTCGGGATTTCAAGGTGAGTTCGCAAACAATCTTTCTTCACCCTATCGACATCTGTCGAGTCGCTCTTCAGTACCAAAGAGCTCATACTGGTGGCCTGGCGCACTATTTTACCAACTGTTGGCAGAACTGTTCCCACAAGGAGTTTGGGGATAACTTTTACATGGCCTGGTGTTCATCGGAGTACCCTCACAAATACCCGGGACCCCAGGTCGCCCCTCTCTAATTACGACGCAGTGTATGCTAAAGAGCGCGAAGCGGTACACACTACCGCAATCTTTCATCAAAGTACCCCGGCGCAGCAGCGCCCCTCTGTAATGGGTCTCCCACATGATACAAGGCGTGCTGAGAAGAGACCATTTACACGGTTCAGAATCACCGGCTGGGACAGTTTGATGATGGAGACAGAAGATTAAGAGACATCGAACAAACTACAGAAAGAACGCCAGGTGGCGGGCTTGGCTGAAAGGACACTATGATACAACGGAACAGGAGCTAGTAGATTCCGAAGGGAAATAATGCACAACGGACTATTGCTTTAGTTAGCTCGGGCCACAACGCGACAGGGCGCCGGGCGTACCAATGGTACAACGAGGCAAGAGGCGGCGGAGGCTGCTACTCGCTTTTTCAGGATGTTCTTTGACTTGCGCAGTGGTTTCTCTGTCCCTTAGATCGGGGACGTTGCGAACACCGGCAATCCGTCGACGATGATGGGTACCGCGCGCCCGGCGGTCGCCGCAGAGTGGAAGGGGAACGACCTGTGAGAACCGGGTAAGCACTCGTGGCTACACATTATATGTGAAAATTGTATATCATATCCGGAAATCCTCGCCTACATTTGGAGAGCTCGTGCGCTTACGCTTCAACAATGAGCGTGCGGAGACAGATTCGTATTCGGGCCCTTTCGACGGCCGAGTTGCGGTCGGCAACCTTCGACTCTGTGGGAAGTGTTGGGAGACGGTCAATGGACCTTCTGGGTGTCCTGTTCGAGTAAATCTACGCCAGGAAGCGATACCATTCGCCCAGTGTGACATAGCAGCCAAAGGCGGACGAGCAGACCGGACTGCCAAAGAGAACGTCCGCTTGTCAGAGATTTTCTCCCCGCTCAGCCGGGCGGAGCTACCTTGATCGATATCGTTCTGAGGCCCCGGCGAGCTTGTATCTACGCTTGATGGGCGTGGAATGGTCTGGACGCCGTCCGGCTCAACTGCGCGACAGAGAAGTACAGGTCAGACAGGTTCAGCAACACACCCAATCTCGGAGCGAAAACAAATAACACACCACCTGAGTTGCTAGCTGCCTAATCCAGCGCAAGTCGCGACTCAATCCAGCAACGAAGCTCGTTGTGCTGTCCCTCGACGGTGCGCATCTGGTCCTTCCACTAATTCTCCGTCTCAATGAAGATGTCACCTGTCCAAGATTCAAGCATTTCACGCTTCCTCCCTGTTATTCAGGAAAGCCTGGATTACCCATGTTCGTAGTCGAGTTTTTGGTAGAGAACGGCCCCGCGCGCTTAGAGCTGTGAATTCTCTTCTCGGAGAACACAGTTGTCCTCCAAGGCGACAGCGTGCTTCTTGGATAGCCGGTCTGAATGACGGTATGGATGAGTTGCTCACGTTCAAATCTTGTTCAACGAAAACGCTCACCGTTGTCGGCGGTCAGATCCTCCAGACGCCGAAGTAGTTGGACACGATCTCCAGCTACCCTGCCGAATATTTATCGTTAGGTTCAAGAGCCAATAGTACAATTGATAGTTGATTAAAGACTCACCGTTGTCCGGAACCTGGCGCGCTGCTGTGGCGCTGAACTCGGGGGCTGCGAAGCTCGAACGAACGGAGGGTGCCCTGGCAGTACCCGCGCCGTTGCGCCCAGCTGGGAAGGATGCACATAATTTGTCAATGCCGCTGGAAGTCTATATTCCTGCTGCGAGAGGCATGTACTCATAGTCGAAGACGGGGTCTTTCGGAAGCGATTCCGTTGTTGGCCGGTCCTAGCCTGGGTCGCACGCCATCATAGCTTCCAAGATGAGGCGGAAAGCTGTGACCATCGGATGTAGTTAGGTCAACTAAACGTCTTAGGAGATCCGGTTATTCAAGAGACCTACAAAGTGATGGTTCCGCTGGGAACATCCGGACTCGTTCACCGCGGCCCATGCGTTAACCGACCGCCTGGTCCATATGTGGCCAATCCAGCTCATCCTAGGCAACTCAAGGAGATCCACAGGCAAGGTGTCAGAATATCGAGATGCCAAGGGAAAAGATGTCGGACGCCCGTTCGTCGTGCTCGAGCCCGCAAAATCATTCGGGGGCCATCGTCTGTTGAGCGACCGCCGTCAGGCTTTGCGGAAGAACAGAGGACTGACTGACACAGAGACTTACATCAAGAGTCCCGAAATGCGCAAGCTCGCGAATGAATCCCCGTCAGTCCCACCGCTCTGTAAGGTGAGACCGTAGTGGATCAAGCGGAGGTCGACTTCGCCGTTCGGTTCGGAGAGCATGAAGTTGTCGATTTTGATATCGTTATGAGTAAACCCCTGGGATATTTGGTCAACCAAAGCTTCCTATCACCTTTCTAAAGGTCTCGTACTTACGTGGTTATGAAGCAGATGGAGGGTAGAAGGACCTTCGAGAAGGCGCTGCCGGACTAGGTCCTCCGGCATTGGACCGACTGGAAGGGATACAGATGCTGGAGCACAAGAGAAGCTATTCCTTCGAACCATCAGCTACAAATATCAAGAGAATTCAACAGAACTCACCAATGTTGGGGCTGATGAACATAATAACAGGCTTCGGGATGAACGCGTTTTCTGGCCTGCTGTCGAAAACCTGCGGGACACAGCAGTCATGGTGATCATCAGCGTTGTGTAGAATTACCGGGTGATCAAGTGCGTACATTGGCCTCCTTGAGCCTGATTGAGGGTATCGAGCGTGAGCTTGCATTTGTCATTGAAGGACACCACAGAGAACGCTCACAAGGCTTCTCTTGCCTTTTCGCCGCTTGCAGTAACGTAGGAGACACCCGCGTCTACCCCTTGTCCGGAGGGCGGCGCATGTTGCGACCACTGCGCAAGACCCACGGCCTGTTGTCCCCTCCTCTCTACTCATCTGTCGACAGACTCGAGAAAGCCAGGTCGACTTACCAAGATACTTTCCTATGAGCAGAAGGCCGTCGTTGTAGCTGCACTTGTAGCGGGGGAATCTCCCCGAGGACTCGAGGAGGGTAGTAGAGGACCAAGTAAAGCGGGTGATGAGGAAAGTATCACTTATGACGGACATCTTGGATCGATGGATGGGGAAGTGATTGTGACGACCGCTGGGTTGCAACAGAGAGGGATGAGGAAGGACAAAGAGCGCCTGGACGAGGGCTCTTTATGCAATTCTTCAACCATGTCCAGAGGCGCATGGATGAGTCCACTGTCTTCCCCCCGCAACGAAAAACAGTCGCGTCCACCGCAGCGGCATGTTCGACGCGGAGCCGACAGGTGCAGTCCGCACACATGATCTCGCTGGTGTGGGCGTTTATGGGGCTCTATTGCGGAGAAAAGGGGATCAGAGAGGAACGATGGGCAAGTACTAGTGGAGATCAAGAGAACTGTGAAGCCAGACCGATCGAAGTCGTCGGCTTCCTGGCCAGCGTGAGTGAGCGACCTGCAGAAAGGCTGTCACTGCGAGTGGGCTCAGGCGCTCGGCGCCAATTGTGACTCTTGACTTATGGTTTCTCTATTTCTCACTTTACCCGATCTTTGCGGTTGGAAATCAATCGTCATCATGATCCGGCTCTCCGAATACATGCTGTCGAAGTCAGTCGTGTCCGCCAGCAACTCTCAGCGCTCTGCAACGGTGCGTTGCCGGCTCTGTCCGCCGCCTGCCTAGAAGTTGGCCCCACGCAGTTCCATAAAACCAAGATTAAAATTAGTTTCACCCGTCAAGGCAATTCGATATCAATGACCTAGCGCTTGTCCCGCGAGGTGTTGACTACTACACCGTGACGGATCCAGGGCCTCGCGGAGGGCTAGAAATCTATGCACCATGAGGATTTACCTGTCTGGTATTTCCATCTATTATCCTGATGAAGAAGCGGAAGTTCCTCCCAGCGTAGAGACAGTCGGATTAGCAGTGTACATTCAGGCCTTCTCTGAAACGACGAACTCGTCCCCGGCCGGGGAGGTGGGAGGCATGAAAGCTTTGACGCCATGTTCTGCGATCACCAACCAAGGCAGCTGAGAAATTCACTTCCAACTTTCAAATATTCATCATCCGAAGACAGCTGTGGGGTATCGACGGTCAGCGCCTCCTTATGGGCAACAGAGGCGAACGCAATGCGCATGTTGACTGCCTTCGGCTGCGTAATACGACCAGACCCCAAGTCTACATTGGAACTTTCAATTAATCCTACCCATAGCGTCTCCGATCCTCGTTGATCCAAGGATAGCTTGACAGTATTGTAGCCTGGCGCTCCGTCGTCTGGTGATGTCCACGCGCTGGCCATGCGGCGCTGCACCAAAGGAACATTTGATCTCATTGGAAAAGTCTGAACGAGTGGCTGGATCATAGAGTATGCATGAATCGACCAACTCTCCGTGCGCCCGCAAGCTTGAATCCCTGACTCTTCAGTCCTCCGGCGGCGGCGCCAGCGCGACGAGCGCGAACTGCATGCTGTCCGGGCTCGTGTTGATGAACTTTTCGCGGATGACTTTGGCAGCGTCCTGAAACAAGCGGTGTTCATGAAAGGGAACATGGTTAAGTGAAAAAGAAAGCCCGCGATGAAAGCGTATTGAAAAGGAACGCACGTTCAGGAGGTCAGTGCTCGGCCCGCTACGATCGCGACGACACCAGTCAGAGTCAGCAAGAATCCCAAACCAGAATCCTGACAACTGCGCATGCAGAGAACGTACTGGTCTACCGGCCCCTCCTTCCTCCCATCCAGCTCAATCAGCCTCAGCCCGCCCCGCTCCGCCTCGCCCTCCCTCAAGCCCCCGCCCTCGCGCTCCCGCACGCTCTCCGCGGGCGCCTGCACGAATGCGACGAAGTGAAGGTCCACGTCTGCGCCCGGCTCGGGCGGGGCGGTCTGCCCTGCGCTGGCGGAGGCTGCATGTGCCGTGCGAAGAAAGGACGCGCGGTTGAGGAGGTCGACGCGGGCGGCGGGGGAGAGCTCTGGTTTTGGGAATAGCGGGAAAGTGACAGCAATGAGTCTCTGGAAATAAATTAGGGGAAGGAAGAGAATGAGAAAGGTAGCGGACCGCGCGCTTGGATGAAGAATTGTGCGAGCGGGGAGGTAGGGGTGAGCGTGACCTGCGTGTTGGCCAAAGCATGCAGGAGCCCGATCGTCCCACAGGCGTTTCCGACCTGTTGGCCGCCCCACCCCAACACGATTTCAGCATCGAGCTCACATACATATATCGAATAAGGATGGCAGCCACGCACCCTCTGCGGGAACCACGTCAGCGTCCTGTCGAGTTCCGGCTGGCCCTCCGCGCGGATCCGCTCGGCCTCCTCCTTCCTGGCGCGCTCGTACTCCTCCGAGACAGGGAAGAGGAGGAGGAGCGCCTTGGCGGGCTGGGGGACCATCGCGAGGAGCTCTGTGCTTCTCATGGTGGGTCAGTCTCCCGAGGGGGAGGGGGAGATGGTGGAGGGGAACGCGCACCTGGGTCAAGACCATACACGTCCTGGAACGCATCCGTCTCCGTCGCGAGACCGAGCTTCTCCGACCAGGCGTTGAAGACTTCGGGGTTGGCTTCCTGCAAATGGGGCCAAGGTCAACTGGTCAGTCGGCGGATGGCCGCAGTCGAGAGGAGACGCACGAGAGGGATCCAGGATTCCCTGGCGGTGTCTGCAGGCGGAGGCGCGTCCACCGGCTTCGCCCCAGAGAGCTCCTGAGCGATCTTGACGTTCAAGTCCATTGTTTTGTTTTCCGAGTGTATTGGTGGAGAAGATGGAAGCAAAGGAGATGATGGCAGAGAAGGTGCTGCCAAGGTCTGCGGGCCGAACGTCATATTGGGGTCGATTCCCACGCTCTGATACCTTCTCTTGCGGGTCCAGCACCAAAGAAAGCGGTGTGCCCTAGGGCAATTGCCCTGGCAGCGTTGAGGATGTGGGATCAGCTGTTAGGAAGGCCAGGAGGCATAAGATTTGGAAGTACACGGTGATTTATACGGCCCTTGAGTAGGTATTGCCCGCTCACAAGGCTCCGTGGCAGAATGCCAACAGCCGCAGCGCGTTCTCCATCCGATGGTGAGTTTCAGACAGACCTAAAGGAGCTGAACACACTCAACAAAGCCCCCAGTAGAATTATATTCCATTCCTGATTAAAGTCCACGATCCTCTCCCTTTCCCTTACACCCGAACGCCTGATCTGCACGGCCAAGCACGCTCGTCCAGCTGAATCCGACCCGGACGTCTGTCTCACTCTCAAGGAATAGCCCCAAGAAGAGCGAGAAAGTTACACACGCTGAGCAGACAATTACTCGTACTGAGCTGTACCTGGGGTCTACTTCCGCTCGATGCCCGCGACGTCGCAGATCTGGTGCTCGCCCGAGCCGAAGCAGCGCTGATGCTCGGGCGTGGGCGCGGCGGTGGCGAGGCCGAATACGGCGGTGAGGGCGACGAGAAGGGCGAAAGTGCGAATTTTCAATGAAGAGTTATGGGAGTGTTCGGTGGTTGGGGGTGAGTGGAAGCTTTGCTGAGTGCCAATGTGCAGCTGGTGTCGCTGGTTTTTATGTAGGACGAGCACAAAGGCTTATCATCGGAACTGCTTATAGCCACTCCCTCGCCCGCATGTGGGAGGGCATGGCACGACCATGCAGCGTTTTCCAGGCATCGGTTGGGCATGGCCGTGCTCATGCGTGGTCTGGCCGCAAAGATCAGGGGCAGTGCATGCTCTCCCGTCGGCGCCGGCTTTGTTTGTCCTGCTGCGAAACGCCCTACTTTTTATTGAAAACCCATGGGAATGGAATGGAATCACAATGCCTTTCCGTTCCACATTTCACATAGAAGGGCATGATAAGCCTGCGCATAGTTTCCGGCCATGCCTGCACTCACGATGGCATCCGTATAGCGTTATCAGAGTGTATTAACATAAACTTATGTTTCAATAGCTGCAGTGAATTCAAATTAAGGAAAGGTAGATGAAGCGGACCTGCCATCATCCAGCGCTTTCGGCGACTGCCGAAAGTCGCCACACAGACTGATGCACCAGCACCTCTCCAAACCTCTCTTTCCATACCCTGTTGGCTGGGGTTGTACAATATTCCAGAAGACATGGTTAAACAGGCGAAGTGAATTAATCAAGTCAACGCAAATATAGGGTAGATTTGGGGCGACAGCTGCGCTTTCGACTTTCTTGCTCGCAGTCCCTCGCCGAACTGCCTCGCAAAGCTACAGCGGTGCCGACGAACGGGCTATCCCCATACCCGACACGTTCCCGTCCCTTTCACGAACCCGAACCTCCAATCCACCATCCCCACAGCGCACGGGAACAGCCCAACTCCTCCGCTCAAGCACGGCAGCGAAAAGTGTCATGAACGTGTATCGCATCGCTTCTCGCGGACCAGCGCGAAAGCTCTCTCCACCCCACATACCTCCCAACCTACCTGTCGTGCAGGGTATAAAGCGTCCTAGCATTCGAGGGTTCAAGCGTTGACCCAGACATGGTTTGCAGTAGCGACGAGTCGGTTGAACGCCTCATCGCGCCGTGCGACGCCCGCGAACCTGAGGACCTGTGGGGCCGTTCTCCACATCAGCACATCTCCACGGTAGAGCCGGGTATGGCTGAAATAGAGCGAAACGATGGATTCGAAAGAGGTGTCGAAGCGAACTCACCTCCCCCCCAGCAAACCGGACTTCGAGTCCCCCACTGACCGCCACGCCCAGCCGCAAGCTCGTCGTCTTCCGCACGCCCTCCACCTCCTGTAGCGGGCGCGACAAGTTCGCGCCCGAAAAGGGGCGGAAGAGGATCTCAGACGAGGAGAGGACGAGCGTGCCTGGTGAGCGGTAGAGCGCAAAATGGGCTGGGAGCGAAGGAAAGGCATGTGAGGTGAAAGAACAGCGGGATGGATGAAAAATCATGGAAGAAGGACGTACAGGTCGTGCTGCCCGCTGGGAGAGTCGCAGAGCGCTGGAGCGTCAAGCCGGACTTGGCCGAAGTCGGAGTCGAAGGTGTCGAGTCCTGCCCCACAGCAATCTACCAGCCGTTCGCACGGTTGGGTTTTCTGTCTCCACCTTGTCCGTCCCGCGAAGTCCACCAACCCACACCGCAAGCCGGCAACTCACCTCGCTCTCCCCGCCAAGGCCCGCCATCTTCAAGAACACGCCCCGATCACCGCTCATGACCTGGCTGAGGACGTCCGACCCGCGCTCGGCCATGCGCCCGCCCTTCTGCAGCGTCGACGCAAACTTTTTCCACCCGCCCTTGGGCTCCTTGCCCTCCTCCGCCTCCTCCGCCATGCCATCCTCTGCGGGAAGGGCAGACTTGGAGCGCTTGGGCTTGGGGAGCGCGGGAGGGATGACGGGGAGCGGCTCGCCGGCTGCTGCGCGCGCGCGAAGGACGGAGAGGACGAACTGCGCGTCCGTGGGAACGTCGGCGAGGTTCCAGCTGTTGTGCCCGTCACATAGGCAAGTCAACATTATGTCACTGGCTATTGAGCGACAGGGACAGTGCCGCACCTGATGCGCCTGTATCTCGGGAAGTTGACTTGAAGCGGGACGACGAGGAAGAGAACGAGTCCGAGACCTGCGAGGCTGAGGCGGACGAGCGCGGCGTGCGAGAGGAAACGGACAGCGAGGAGCGGGGGGAGAAGGACACGCATGATGAAAGACCAGGTTGAGCGGGGGGAGCGCCAGAGGTAGAGGCTGGGTGAGGGGTGCGTTTAGCTGGGATGGGGCGCGGGGGATGCGATGAAAAGGACACACTTCTTGACCTTTGTGGCACGCAAATGCGACCATCAACTATCATCAACAGGGGCGAAGAGATCGCACAGGGCGCAAGTAAACAGCGCGCACCTTCTCAAAGAAGTCGGCCAAGTCGCCCGATACCTGCCATCCTCTTTTTCAGCACCTCCTCCCTCCCCTTGATCACCCCTCACTGCAAACACACACCATCTGTATCTCCCTCCCATAACCCCTAACAACCTTCTGGTACGCGTTCCTGAGGCCCTTCTCCCTCCTTCCAGGGACCGCCCCATCCCCGCCGAGGCTCTCCTCGATCTCCGCCGCCTCCTCCGCGCGCCGGCCGGTCTCCTCCACCTCCTCCACCAGCACCGCGCGCGAGGGCGGGGCAAAATGGCGCGCGAGGAGCGCGCCCGTGATGGCGAGGAGGAGCACGGTGGGGAGGAGGTCGAGCGAGACGAGGAGGAGGTAGCCCTGTGTATGGGGGTAGTGAGGTGAGGAAAGGTTAGGAAGGGGACGGTGGGATAACGGGAAGACGGACACAGAGGGCGAGGAAGGTGTGCAGGCGGTTGCGCCACATGATGAGCTCGAAGAAGGCGCGGCCGCCCGCTTCGAGGGGGGAAGCGCGGATCACGACATAGAGGCGCTCGACTGTAAAAAGACGTTTAGACCGGGAATGAGCGCTTCTTGGTGTGAAGGGAAGATTGAAGTGGGGACGCACGGTTCGACGCGAGCTTGCCGTACCGGAAGGGCTGGAGGGGCGACTCGTCGCTGTGTACGTGCCGAAGTCAGCCACTACTATCCAAAGAGAACGTTGATAGGGTATGCATACAGGTCGAGCGGCAGGTGAGTCTCGAGAGTATAGATCAAGGTCTGTTCGGCCGAACGAAGTCAGCACGAGACGTCAGAGACGGATTCAGGAGGAGAGCACAACGCACCGCGAAACCAAAGGCGATCCAGTCCACCGCCTCCGCCCCCCCTTCATCAAAGTCCGGTTCGGGCTCGTCCACGATGCCTCCAGGAACGGGGCGCCCGCTGTTCTTCTTCGGCGAAGGCTCGGATGGTCGCTCAGTCTTCTCCTTCTCTCCGTCCGTCCCCTTCTCTCCGTCCTTCTCCTTCTCGCCCTCCTGCTCTTCGGCCGCACCATTCTTCGTCTCCTCCCCACCTTCCGACACCCCTCCCTCCTCCTGCACCTTCCCGCCCCCGACCTTGACCTCCTTCCCCGCGCCAGCGCGCACGACGTAGTCTGCCAGGCGCGGTTTCTCCGGGAAGGACTGGAACGCCGCTTGGGCGGTGGGGAGCGCCGAGACGGAAGAGACGTGTTCTGCCATCATCCATCATTACCAATATCAGCCTCCAGAGCGCCCAAAAGCGGGAAAAGATCGAGATGAAAGCCGTACTCCCGAAATGCTGGAGGTACTGCACGATCTGGAGGTCCTCGATCTCGCGCGCCGAGAGCGTGCTCATCGTCGGCTTACGGGTGGGGAGCGGAGGGGGTGCGGGGGGCACACGGCGCAGCGCGGGTGCATCAGTGGGCGTGTTGTCGCTGGTGCGGTCGGTGGTGGTCGCTGTAAGCTTGTCGGGGGAGGGAAAGGAAGACGCATGCTCCTGCGCGGATAGCTCGAGGATGCGTTGGAACTCCTGATGCGTCAAGGATTGCGACTGGGTCAGATTCGGGATCAGGGCTGGATGGATGGAGTGAACTGGCTCTGACCGCTTCTTCCTGCTCTTCCTCGGGCGATCCCGGTGACTGCGGCTGCGAGTTCACC
>JTLS01000359.1:0-20775 GCA_000826855.1 Basidioascus undulatus
CCGCCTCGCCGCCCTCCCCGCCCTGTCCCTCCCCTCCCCCGCGCCGCCCTCCCTCTTCCAAGCTTCCACCTCGTACGCCCACAGGCCAGGGCCCGTCACCTCCGTCCTGGCCCGCGTCGCGCGGCCCACGCTCGAGTTCGGGAGTGTGGTCGGTGTGCGATTCCCGACGTAGTGCGTTGCGGTTCTCCCCTCTCCGCCCTATAGCAACGGAAGACGCTGAACGAGAGACGGCGACACACAGCGGTCAGACTTACCAGCCCTCCCAGATCAAGCGCAAGAGGAAGCACGGCTTTCTCTCGCGCTTGCGCACTCGGGGAGGGCGCAAGATCCTACTGCGGCGGAGGACGAAGGGGCGCAAGAACTTCAGCCATTGAGCGGGAGGGTTGGGGTGCGTGAGGATGGGAGGGGGAGCAGGCGGCGCACGACCCTGGTGGACGCTGCTGCGGGTTGATGGACGGTTCGGTAGAGGATGGAGAGTGTGGGTGGCGGCTGGGAGTCTGGTACACGGCTGCATACACTGGCCTTGCCGCTTGACTGGGACACGCACTGCTCACCTCACCTCCCATCGTCCGCGCCGCACGCCGTCTCTATGGCTCTCGCCTACAGGATGTTTCTCACTTCGACATTCGCTCGACGCCTCTTTTCGCTCATCGAGAGTGTACTGATTCATACTCACTCGCAACGAAATTTTCCCATCTTTACTCCCTTCGACTATCCTTCCCTGCTCCTTCTTCCCTCCCGCCTCTTCGTACGGCGGTCATCTGAACGCCAGCTTCGAAAGCTTCATATGGACTGCGGATCAAGCGGGAAGACTCGGCCTACTCATGTGCACGTGCTGGACGCTCGTCTTATCGCATATGCTTGGACACCCGCTTCCTGAGTGCGCCTCGATCGACACTCAACACTGGCCAGGACGCGCCCACAATCACCATGCCCCCCAGCAATTTTCTTTCCTCGCTCTGTTTGTGTCCCATCCGGCACTTGCATCGATCTGAACTCTTTCGCATTACTGGTATCTCGCACTGCCTTCTCTCCTTCGCCTTGCCTCAGACCTCTCCCCGTCCGTTGCTGCGCCCCGAACCTCATGCCTTTCCAACGCAGGCCTCTCCATCCTATTCGGCGCTCGTCCTGCGTGCGGTCCTCCACGCTGAGCCAACTGCTCACGGAAAGGGGCAAGCGGTCGCCACCGCTCGACACCTGCTCGCAATGTACGTGTGCGGGGTCGACACTCCTAACTCAGCGATACAGATACGCCAATCGCACTTCCGCTACCCAATTTCCTTGCTCCGAATGAATAGTCCCAGATAATGATTTTTAAGTCTATATTTTATCGGAGCGCTCTTGTCCACAGTACTGCGTTTCGGAGAAGGGCAGTAATTCCGCTGTTCACTGGCCATTACAGAGCCACCATCTCCTTTGAAAAGCTCTCGCCTACCATGAGCCCCAGAATCAGAAACTGATCCTCGAAGCGCCTCTCCAACCCCTATATCAGTCGCAAGCAAGCTATCTGATACATCGCAGTCCGACCGTCTTCCCGACGCAAGTCTATGTCCTTTTTCTATCGACGTTTCTCCCGACATCTACCACGGCACCGCCTTCCCCGCCCAATCCTTAAACGCCCCGCTCTCGCTCTCCTCCAGTTCGCTGACCACGTCCAAGAGCTTGTCGGAGGCCTGCTCAGGCTTGAACACGCCCTCTTCCGGCTTAGGCTCCCCCGAGACGTAGTCGCGCGAGAGGTTGGAGATGACGGTACCTGTTAGAGCGAGTATGACCGCCAGTAGGTCAATGGGGGGAGGACCGATGGGGGAGGGGGGGAGAACGCACCAGGGTGGTACGCAAGTGCTGCGGCGGGCAAGTTGCGCAGACGCAGCTCGCGGGCGAGCGAGACGATGGACTGGTTGACTGCGGCTTTGGACTGGGAGATCGTCATGCAAGAATCAGCTGACAATTCCAACGGTCGAAAGAGTTCCCAGGAATCAACCGAGCGGTAAGAGTACCACCTGCACTCCCAAGCAACGATCAGCTCCGCTTTCCAACCGCGACAGAGATGCAGCGGGCGGCTCACCCGCCCTTCCTGTTGTCGCCAATGCTACCCACGCGGGCGCTCATCGATGCCAAAACGGAGAGACCAGGCTTGATGGTCCCTTTTGCGGGGTCGTCCTTCGTGGGCAGGTCTGCCTCGCGGCGGGGGAGGAGGTGGATGAAGCGCTTGTACGTGAGGAGGTGGCCGAAGTGGTTGATGCGGAAGGAGCTGACGAAGACAAAGCGAGTTAGCGCGGGCACTGAAACGCAGTTTAATAAACGCAAAACTCACTCGAAAAGGTCCTTCTCCTCCAGCGACGCAATATTCTTCTCCACCCTCAACTGACCCCCACGCTCTCACATCAGCTTCCAACCTCCCACTCCCCTCTTACCAGTCAAAACTGACGATCCCCGAAACATTCAACAAAAACCTCAAGCTGCCCTTTCCAAACTCCTTCTCCACTGCCTTTGCAGCATCGCGGATCGTGTCCTCCTGCTTGACGTCCAGCTCGAGGGACGTCAGGCGCGAGGCGGACGCGTTGTCCAGGCCTTCGAGGATCGCACGGCGGCTCTTGGAAGGGTCGCGCGAGGTCGCGACTACGCATAGGTCGGTCTTTTGAAGGAGCGCGCGGGAGACGGCAAGGCCGATCCCTGGAGATAAGGGGGTGAGGGAGGAGGCAGCGGCGGCGGAGGAAGGAGCAGCGGCGTACCGGACGAGGAGCCTTGGATGAGGGCGACCTTGGCGAGAGACATTATAAGGGTGTAGTTCTGGTATGCGGCCTAAAGTGTGTTTGAAGTATGCTGTATAGAGGAGGTGAAAGATGTGCAGGAGGAAGTAAACGAGCAGGCTCGCTTTGAAGGGCGCAGGCAGCTCGTCGATCGCGCTGCCGAAGTCTCGACATTTCGTCATTTGGCGACGATGCAAAGTCGCTGCATCGCTCGCCCGCGCTACGCTGGGATCCTGTCTGTCGACCCACTCAATCGATCGCGTTACGGGACCATCATGGTGTTGCGGTTGAAGATCAAGGCGAAGCGATGCGGGCAATCGCCAATCGCGCGGACGCGGGAGATTTCGCGGAAAGCATGCACCCTGCATGCAGTTCGTCTCTTCATGGACGTGCCCGGGCCGACCAAGCCAGCGACGGCGTGTGGTTGCCTTTGGCCAGTACACAGAACCTCGTGTCCTCATACTCGATGAGAATATGATGTCCCAATGTCCCCAGACCTCCGCTTGTCCCGACGAACCGCGACCGCGCAGGCTGCAGGCCTGCAGCGATGAGGGTTCCTTTCGGCTTGTAAAGGGGCATGCGAGCTATATAAGGCTACCACCAGTCGGTTAAGAGAATATCTCATAGGTGTGTTGCATGCAATCTGTGATCTGAAGCTGCACAAGTACGCTGGACTGGCTGATCCGCGTCCCAGGCAAATTGGAAGGGTTGCAGAGACCATTCATGCACGAACATGCAAGACAACATGCAATGGACAAGCCGCAGACTTGATGCCAATACCTTCTTACTTAAGGAAAAGATGGGACCTGTAGGTCGACTCCCCGATACCAATCGAGAGTGCACCGCCAGTCATGTACCCAGGACCCTCACCTTCTTTGGACGATGTAGCGCGCCTGGTCGGCTCATGCCTCGCGCGCTGGTTGGCGGCGTCAACGACAATGGAAGGAAGCGCGAGTTGAGCAACATTGGAAGACTGTCTACAATGCAGGAGCGAGTGACAGGACGTCAGTATCCTCGTCCAAGCAGGTGTGAAGCATTGCAACGTGCGACGGGAGAGGCGCTGAGATGGGATCAGCGGACATGGATTTCTAATCCGCATGAGCCTGAGGCTCTCGGAAGAACGAAGGTAACAGATAAAGAAGTTGTTCTGCATCACGTCCCGGGGCGCCTCCCTTCCCGTCTGCACAAGAGCGGCTGAGGAGCGCGGACTCACCTTGGGGTCGAGGAGTGCTCAACGCGCTTTTAGTCCGCTAGCCCTGAAAGCGGAAGATCGGGTGATGCCGCGCTAGGGGCCATGACGAGAGTTGAGGTGAAGAGAGGAAGGAAATGGAAGTTCGGTTGAGTGGGGGGAAGTATGAAAAGGTCAAAGGAGGACAAGCCTCGAGAAGAGAGCAGACGGGCGCGCAAAGCTGTAACCCTAACCATTTCAACACAGTCGTCCACATCTTCAATCCATCATCTCCAAAAGTATATGATCAAGGTCGAGCATGACAGATAAGCTCCTTGTGTCCCATTTGTATTGTAGCAGCGAGACAGAAAAACCCCGAAGAAGCGCAAGTGATCAGTGGCCATGCGTAGCCGTGGGGAGTACAGTCCAGTCAGCGATGCAAATCTGGCCAGGATCAGGAAAGACCCCATTGCTGAATTTTAAAAAACACATTGAACAATACCGGAGGGAGCCTGGTTTGAGAGAGAATGACTGGCGAACAAGTACAAGCAGCCACTCGCGGTGATTCTGGCCGTTCAGCCTTGGGTTTGGAGTCCCATCGGAGTATTGGCAGGCTACGAAGAGCACCTCAGCTATGAAAGTACGTATATAGATGCACCTAATACTTAACCTTGTACAAACATGGCAAGGCAGTTGCGGGAAGGATGTTTCTGCAGGCCATCGGGTCAGTAGCTGAGAAAGCACTTCCACAGCCTAACGCTTATCGCCTTGTGTTGGGGAGTTGGTGCATATAACCCATCAAACTCACTGGCCTCAAGAAATTTCCCCGGTTCTGAAATTTATCCATCGGCCTGTAGCTGCGTAGGCGCTCATACGTTCTGTAGTCCAGAAGGGCTCCGCCTGTAATATCCCTACACGGTGCTGCTAAATTGACCGTGCTTCGCCCTTGACGATTCATGAGAATTCAGAAGAGAGAGAGAATTAAGATTGTCTGAAAAACGCACAATTGGACGACGAAGACAGCGTGTCCTGCCTTGCCTGCTTGCCTTGCTTGTCGAGCCCACCCGGAGCAGGGGCTTCAAAATCTTGGGTAGAGGCGGCTCTCGTGCGTAGATAGATATATTTGGGGTTATTCTGCCTCAAAAAAGCCTTCCCCATCTTTACAGATGGAAGAGGTCCAGCCGAAGTAACGTGCGAGAGAAACCGACCAGTCTGATGGCATGGTTGCGAATGGGGTGTCAGAGCCTTAGGCCAGTAGTTACATTAGAGAAGGCTTCCATTGGGGGCCTATTAAATCTATACTGTTTGGATTATACCAGTGTGACCGTGAAAAGTCGTTGTTGGAAAGGCACACAGTGTGTCACGGTGAGTGTTGCACAGCAGCATAGCAGGCCTTCCGCATAGCAGTGGCCGTGAGCGGGTTTAAGGATCAATCTTCATTTTCTGGCCTGCTAATTTCGATGCATGTCCACCATCAGCCCATCAAGTTCATAATCGAACGTCGAAAGAAACACTTTGCAGAAATCGACCCGCGGCAATTCCGTGGATAGCGAACTCCCACGAAAGTGGGAAGGGTTTCACCTGCAAGCCGCTTGGTTTCGTCCTCGTCGTCCGGACGCTCGTTGTCGCCATCGTCCTCACAAAATGTCGCAGCATCACCATAGACCAACGCTCAAACAGGTACGTAGGCGGTCTGACTCCCTCTCAGGAGGTCGCTCGCGGCTGAGCCTGCTGTTCGCCTACAGAGCAACAAAAAGTACAAGCCGTCCGGTGGCCATTCGTCCAAGGGCTCCCTACGCGACGCCGCCAAGGGCCGCATCGCGCGCACGGCACCCAAGTCCGGATCGCGCGGGCAGAAGACGGCTGCACAGACCAAGGCCGAGCGCCGCAACACGGCAAAGCAGGTCCAGAAGCAGAAGCGTGCCGAGCTCGTCCAGGGCGCGAGGGTGTTCGAGGGCCGGAACGGCGCACCGAGGATCGTCCTCGTCCTCCTGTTGACTGAGGACGTCAGCGGGGCGGCACTGGCGAAGGGCCTGGCGGAGGCGGCGGGCGAGGAGTGGGACCAGATGGATCAGCAGGGCGTACGGAGCCTCAGGTGCGTCTTCTAAATGTCCTGGTAGACCTTTCCCCACTTCATAGCTCACGAAGTTGGATTGCAGGGTCTCCCGGTTCTCCCAGTCTCTTCAGCTGCTCCTGCCTCCTTTCCCCTCATCCGCACCCTCCCCCTCCGCCGCGTTCCACGCCATCCTCGACGCCGCCAAGATCGCCGACTATATTATCCCTATCCTCTCCGCGACGACCGAAGTCAGCGCCTGGGGCGAGACCATCCTCCGTTGCGTGCAGGCGCAAGGATGTGGCGAGGTTGTGAGCGTCGTCGAGGTGCGTTCCATCTCGTCCATGTCCCATCACCTCCAAACTCCGCGCAGCTTTCTCATGAGCGTCTTCCCTGCACGAGCAGGGCCTGAACAACGTCGACTCCAAATCGCGCACGGCCACGCGCGCCTCCCTCCTCTCCTTCATCCGCTACTTCTTCCCCTCGCAATCCAAGCTCGCGTGTCTCTCGCAGCCCTCGGAGATGGCGAACGCCCTGCGGTCCATCTGCACGGGCTTCCCGAAGGCCCCGAGCTGGCGCGAGGGCCGGACGTACCTCGTCGGCGAGGATCTGGAGTGGGACAAGGTCGAGGGGCTCGAGGGCGGCCTGGTCCTTGGCGGGGAGGACGGCGAGAAGGGCACGCTCAAGGTCACCGGCGTTGTCCGCGGCGAGGCGCTCAACCCCAACCGCCTCGTGCATCTCCAGAACTTCGGTGATTTCCAGCTGTCGCAGGTGTGTTAATTATCGCATTCGAACGGGCTCTGGACATCCCATGATACTAACGCCCCCGTGATCAGATCACCCCCGCACCCCTCTCCACGTCTTCCCGCGCCCCGCAAAACTCCATGTCCGTCGACGCTTCGTCCGCGTCCACCGTGCTCGCGGCCCCTGCCGCTGAGGACCAGGACGACCTCGTTTCGGAGAACGACCCGGACCTGCTCGCGAACGAGCAAACGTGGCCGACCGAGGAGGAGATGGCGGAGGCGCCGGCCGCGCAGGCGAACGGCAAGGGCAAGGGCGTCGTCCGCCGCGTGCCCAAGGGCACGAGCTCGTACCAGGCTGCGTGGATTGTGGACGATGCGGATGAGGATGAGGAGAGCGAAGGGGATGAGGACGAGGAGGACGAGGAGGGGATGGAGGAGGACGGGGAGGAGGATGGCGAAGAGGGCGAGGGGGAGTTTGAGGAGACGGAGGAGGTGGAGGTCGAGAGCCGGGCGGGGGAGGCCTTTGAGGATCTGGACCCGGAGGAGGAGGAGAAGCAGTGCGTAACCTTCCTCCGGAGACGTTTCGGGCGCGTGCTCATTCCAGCTCTCTATTGCAGATTGCAGGCGTACCTCGCTGAAGCGAAGGAGGACGAGGCATTCCCGTGCGTACACGTTCACGCTCCTGTTTTCTTCACCTTTTCGAAGCTGAAGATTCTTTTCGCGTACTACAGCGACGAAGTCGACACGCCGCAGCACATCCCCGCGCGCGAGCGCTTCGCGCGCTACCGCGGTCTCAAGTCTTTCCGGACGTCCCCGTGGGACCCTTACGAGAACCTGCCGCTGGACATGGGCCGCATCTTCGAGTTTGAGGACTATGCGGGCATGAGCCGCCGTGTGCTGCGCCGTGCATGTGAAGGCGGTGAGGAAGGGGATGTCCAGGTGAGTTTGGTTTGCATTTCGGACAAATAGCCGCGCGGTTGGGCGAGAGCTGACTAGTGTCCGTGGGACATGGCTAAAAAGGCTGGAACGAGGGTCACCCTGCACATCAAGGGCGTCCCGAAGGCCGTGCTCGACTCCCGCGACCGGAATCTGCCGTTCCTCGTCTTTGGCCTGGTACGTTATCTTCGCGTTCTTTCAAATCCTAAGGGGTATCTGAAATCTGGCGTGCGCAGCTACAACACGAGAAGAAGAAGTCGGTTCTGAACATGGTGATTCAGCGCAACACCGAGTACGACGGAGTTGTCAAGTCGAAGGTCTGTCTATCCCCAATTCTGCGTTCACGTATCGCTTAGCTGACAACCGCCCCGCTCGTGTTACGCAGGACCCTCTCACTCTCCTCTTCGGCCCGCGTCGGCTGGACGTCCGTCCGCTCTACTCGCAGCATCTGCAGGGTGGCAAGACGGTCAACAACGTGCACAAGTTTGAGCGCTTCCTCCGCCACGGCGACGCGCACGTCGCGACCATCTTCGGTCCCGTCGGCTGGGGCAGGCTGCCTGTTTTGCTGCTGCGCGATATGGGCGAGAGCGAACGTGAGTCATTGCTCGGCAGACTCCCGCACGCGGCTGAGCGCAAGTTGGCTGACCTTTTGTGTCTTCCTCGTGACGCTCAACAGCTCCCTCTCTCGTCGCTACTGGCTCCCTCATGAACGCCGACCCGACACGCATCATCGCGAAGCGCATCATCCTCTCCGGCGCGCCGATCAAGGTCCACCGCAAGACGTCCACCATCCGGTACATGTTCTTCAACCCGGGTGAGTTGCCATTTTCCCCAATCATCAGCGTTGATCCGGTTTAGTTGACATATTGCCTCCTGCAGAGGATGTCATGTACTACAAGCCGCTCGAGCTACGCACGAAGATGGGTCGGGTTGGGCACAGTGCGTCGAAATCTTTCCTGATTTACAAGTTTCCGTATTCTAAACATCCCCATGCCGTGCAGTCGTCGAGTCGCTCGGCCAGCACGGCTACTTCAAGGCGCACTTCGACGGGCCGATCACCCAGATGGACACGATCCTGCTCAACCTCTACAAGCGCTGCTTCCCCAAGTTTGCGAGCCTCCATCGCATTAGCGCTGCGCCGGCGTCGCGACAGGATGGCGCGGAGATGGAGGAGTAGACTTTGTTTTCTGTACTGCTTGGCTTGCGGTTTATCGCGTATACCCTTCATTCCTTGCTGTTCTGGATGCTGGTGTTTGGTGCTGTGCTACCTCTTTTTTATTTCTTTGTCGTCTCCCTGCGTGCGACCGGCACCTGCGACAGTCTCTAACGGAAGCCCGTTTCGTCCGCCTTGCAGACGCTGAGGAACCTGTGATCTTGAACGCCATGGCGGCGTCCAGTCAGCACTCACTCCGCGACATCTGAGCGGACCCAAGTTAGCGCTTTGGAGAGAAAATGCACGCGATGCACGAAGGGTCAACGAGCTCGAAACTTGCAGGCTGCGCAGCATTTGGGCTATGCTCATTGCTGCCGGGACTCGATGCGGGGACGGAGGGTAGATAATTGCATACGTTAATTCTTATCGTGAGAAGCCGGTCATTGTAAGTTCGATGTTCAAAGCATTCGAAGCGGACCGAGTCGTGGACCTCGTTGAGGCTGAGTGGTGGGGCAGATCGGCCCTCCGGTAGGTACTTCGCTGATCGGAAGAGACAAACTGTACTGAATGACATTATTACATTGATCGGAGTGTGGAACTTTGAATTGGTATCCCAGGTCTAGTCGATACGGTAACGGGCGCTGTTGCAAAACCAAGCCGTTGGGCTAAAGAAGTCGAGCTCACAGCTGGCTTCTGGTTTGTCAGTTTACAAGCGTGCGGCTTGCTGGCTGCCTTCCTCTTCGCCCTCGACGCCTTCTCGAATGTTGTTACCACAATCACTACCGTTGCTTATTAGCAGGATGCATTTCCGAACCCTTTCACGTACCTGGTCAAGACCGCACATTCGAGGTCGTTGTGGCCCGGTGATGCGTCCCCATGACTTCAGCCACGCAGCGGTCGGCAGTCCAGCACATATAAAGCGCTTCCCCTCATGCCGATCTTCTTTCGTTCCCCAACAACTAAAGGTCTTCACGCTCCATAATCTCTTTACTGTGATTGTGCCTCTCAAAGACAAATGTATTATACCAAGGACTTTCTTCTAAAGTTTTATTTTCTAATGTCGACTCTTCTTCACGTTGAAAGCGAGACAACGAAAGCTACAAGACTCATTTCAGAATTGAGAAAAAGTTGCGTTAATCATCCGAACCTTGCTAGATCGTGCACGGTCTCCGAAGAAGAGCTGGACAAGACCCTCCGACATTGAAACCGTGCAGCACAGTAATCACACTGACAGATAAATGACATTATCCGCATGTCTAAACAGACTTTTGTGGTGGCACGAACCAGGCGAGACTGTCAGGAACCGAGGAGAAGCAGAACGCGTGTCCGACGCGTCCGACATTTCGTTCCGATCCCCGTTCATCGCTCTTGCCTTCCTCTCCCATCATCGTCGCTCTTCATCACTGCTCAAAGATCAAGCATGTCCAAGAGGAAGGAAAAATCAAGTGGTCCTCGCACGTCGACGCAGCTTCGACTGCACGGACCTCCAAGAAGCGAAAGGGTGCGGAGGGACGCCAGGTGGACAGCAGCCTGTTCGTGCATCTCCAACCCTCTTCAATGTTGAGGCTCCCCGTAACTGAGTTGGGCCCTCCTCCTTACAGTGTGTACCAGCTCGGTTATGTTGTCACCGAGACATAATCTACTCTACGAAGGTCTCACGGCACTCTTGCTGCAGCGCCGCGGGCGTCGACGTCGACACGCTGCAGGGCTCGTCCAGTCAACCTGCTCGGAAGCAGCCGCGAGTCGGTCCGGAGGGTCCGAAGAACGACTGAGTACTACTTTAACAGTCGCGGAGGCTCTGAAGCGCCTGTTGAGGGGGAGATGGGCTGTGAATCGCTGAGATGGGCGCGCGCTGCTGGCTATGAGAGCGCATGCTCTGCGTCAACCAGATGGAGGCCTGGAAGCGGCGTGGCATAAACATTTAACTAATAGGAATTCTGTTTGACTCCCAGCTCGCCGCCGGGAAGCCCTTCGAGGTCCGTTCAGTAGAAGGAGCCGCCGTGCGGTGATGGATCATCTACTCACCGAGAACTGGGGGTCACAGTCACTCGTTCGTCAAGTTTCGAGGGCGGGCCCAAGACTTTAATGCGCAACGCAACAAGCGTAATAAAGCGGAGAAAGCCGACACCGCCGCCGCTTCGAGCCCGAAGATCCCCGTCGACCGCGTTGAGGAAGCGCTTGAACGGCTCAAGGATGAGTTCATCAACTAATATGAATTCTAAATTCCTCTCCTAGGTTCCGACACTAACACATGTGTCCACAAGTCCCTTCGACGCTCAGTATGACCACGAGGTGATGAAGACAAGCTGGCCTACAATGACATGCGCTGCGAGGGATGGGAGAGTCTCGAGATCAAGGATTTGCTGACATTAAGTGTGTGTCGCAGAGGACCATGTACAAGAAGGGCGACCAGGTGTCCAAGTCCCAGACTGTGAAGGCGAAGAAGGAGAACATCAAGAAGGAGAGCCGCAAGAACAAGAAGGTCAAGGCGGTCGTGGGGCGCCTCGAGGACAGCGATGAGGAGGAAGACTCGGCGACCTCGTGCTCGGCGGACGAGGCCAGCGCGGTGGAGTCGTACTCGGAAAGCTCGGCGGACGAGGAGGAGTCGCACGAGGAGAGGTGCGTCGGTCTCGTTCTTCTCCCCTGCACCGCTCACATGCGGTATCGCTTTGGATAGGGCGACATCAGGGCTGCGCTGGGCGACGAGGAGTACGTCCCGCAGCCGACGCTCAAGCACAAGGTGAGCTTTCTTTCATACACATCTCCTCACCAGCCCTCAGAATCCCCACCGCCGTTTCCTTTGTTATTGGGGCGGGGTCGTGGCTGAGGGAAGTCTTGCGGTCCTTTCTTCACAGCGCTCCGTCTCCGATGCGAGCCAGAACACGCCCTCGAAGAAGATTCGGGGGTGACGGTGCGTCTTGGAATCTCCGGGTTGCCCCAGCCACTCTCTAGCCTTGACTTACAGAAGAAGAGTAGGCTCGACGTACGGCAGTCGACGGTCGTCCCCATTGTCGCCGCATACCTCAAGGCAGCTCCTGTCCTGCTCGCGCCCGAGACACACTATATTCCCCATCTTTTAGCTTCTTCACACCCATATACCCTTAAAAACACCCATTTTTTGTACAAAAAAAAGCGCCATCATCTACGTATACTATATCCGTCCGTTGTCTCTGATGTCGGCAATGAAGCGTTTGTTATCGTCACAGTCCGATCTGTCGTGCAGGCTGCAAGAACGTCGTTGACCTGACATTAAAGCCTGATCCAGTAAATGTCCTCAAACATCAGAGACAGCAGAGCCATATATTCTAGAAGTCTTCACCAGACGTGTTCTTTATAGTTTACGTTCCCGAGGCAAAGCGGAGCGAGGCTGCTGACCGTGTGCAGACTACACGAACAACCCCAATCTGTGCGCACACGGCCTACCACTTGGACTTGCGCAGATAGAACTAACTAAATTTCATGCACTTCAGCGATCTGACCGTAAGTCTTTCCAAAGTCCATAACTATCAGGTACCACGGGCCGCTGATCAGTCCCGGACTATCCATCCCCTTCCCACCGCCCACCACTTCCGTCCCTCCCCGACCCATCTCTCTCCGCGCCCGCCCCCTCCTCTACCTAATCACCTTCACCCTCACGCACCTCACGCTCAACTGGGCGCTCCTCCCGCCAACGTACTACTTCTTCCGGCTCACCAACTCCTCCACCTCCTTTCTCGCCGGGCCGTGGGCGGCGTGGGTGCTCTCGCGACCTGTTCCCTTGGCCGGCGGAGGGGAGGGAGAGCAGCGGAGAGTGGAGGATCTGGTGGAGGATGGGTTGAGGCGGTCGGTAAGGGTCACGTGGAGGCTTTGGGGCGCGTGGAGAGGCGCGGGAGCGAGGGAGAGAGAGGCGGAGGAGGTGGCGGAGGAGGCGGTGCGGGGCTTCGAGCGGGGGGAGGTCAGGGGGTGGAGGGGACGGTTGGTGGATGGCGCGGAGAGCGTTAGGATGAGGGATGTGATGGACGCGGCGGCGGCGTATTTGGTGGTTAAGGTGAGCTTTGTTTTGTCATGAGTGTAAGGAGTTGGAAGAGGGGTGAAACTGATGGGTGTGAACTGTGGGTGGGTGGTACAGGCTCTCTTCCCGGCGAGATTGGCCGTGTCGCTGTTCCTCACTCCCAGGCTCGCGCGGGCATTCACGCGGAGGTAGTATTATCATGGATCCCCGTGGAATGCACAGTCTGCCGCGGCTCATTCACCTGCCAGCGTCGTCGACAATGGACAGTACACGTCTTCGTTAGCTGCACCTCGACTGTGCTTATCCTCACCGAGTCCAAGGATTTAAACGTTTTATAATACATTCACGTGAAACTCGAGAGCTCGCAGTTGATCCCATTAGCCGGGGGGGGTCCTCGTTACACCAATGGGCGTATCGAACTGGAGGGGTGTGTGCAGGTGAGAGGACCATTTATGAAGCAGTGAGCCTTTCCGGCCGCGTTCATCAATTCCTCAGACAACCCATAGATCAGGACGACAAAGACACACCACCCTGCAACCACAGCGTACCCTACACAGCAAGCGCAGCTACCTTACACAACCAAGCAACCCCATACTAGCCAAGGAAAGGGCCTACCACACCGGAACAGGAGGGCGGCCACCAGCTTCGAACCCGTTGAAGGGCACGGTCCATGTCGACCTCGTCCATCCAGTTGCTGCGAAACAGGGCGATGAACCGTTTGAGCGAGGTATGGCGGTCGAGAAATTTGGCAAGGTCCGAGAGAGCAAAAGGATGGAAAGAGTCGGCGAAAACGGGGTACAGCAAGGGAGTCTTCACCCCCGTCGAGGCAAAACACTACCGTCTCGAGCCCGGGCAAACACACGTCCTTGCTCCATTTGAGAGTGCCGACTCCCCCGGTGTCACGAAAACGAAGAGATCCAGAGACGGCAAGGCGGTGGAGGTGGGGAAGCTTCCCGACCAGGAGGTACTCTTCCCGCTTCCCAGCGCATACGAGTTCTTGGAGACAATCTAGATCCTCAATCGCGTCAACCATCATTCCAGTGAGGTCAACGAAGCCTATCCGAACATGGTGGTCCAGGTCCAGACGCCTGAGGGTAGCTTGGGTGAGGGAAAGGATACGGAAGACTTGCTTGATGTGCTCAAGACTTAGGTCGCGGCCGTGGTTGGTGAAAGCGTACAGGATACCATGGATGGAGCTGTCGACTGCATGTGCTCCGCGCTTCGTCAGCACGTATAACCCCGCCGTCCGGGCTCAGTATCTCAGAGAACGCTGGTCGTTATCTGTCGGTTCATAAAAAAACAAAGGAATTATACACCGATAGCGCAAGCGGTGCCTATGTACTGGTGCAGAATATTATTCGCGTAGCCGTCATTAGCATGTGCTTTGGCGGGGCATAAAGCCCCCAGGCGGTGGAGGGCTCAATAATATCTCACGAGTTCACTGGTCCTTATGTTCTGGGCCTATCAAGGAACGGAAATCACACGGACAGGCAGGCACACGTGGTGTCTATGTAACCACTTCGGTCGCGGTGCCTGTTGCCTGTTGCACTGTTTCCGGTGCCAGCCTTGCACACTATTGGGGCTGGATGTATGCACAGCAAGACTCAAACTCTTTTCCCTTGTGTGGATACCAAAGCATGTCACCTGACAAGAGAATGAGATGATCTCTTGAAGCGATGCTCTTGAAAACATCGAACGCCATACGGGCGCCGCACGCTAGAAGGTGCAGGGCTGGAAGGTGCACGCAGGCCGCATGCGAACCGTTTGCCTTCACAGGCTTGACAAGACGACTCCCCTTCTGAAATTAGTGCTATTTAAGACGAACCGTCCAAAAGCATGTGCTGCAGTTCTTTCGGATGCCGCAGAGTGGACGGACCGTCTCGACGGAGTGCAGGCAGCGCATGAAGCACGGCTATCGCGAGGACCGCCCTCGCGTGGAACATCTACACCTCACACGGTCTCGCGTGCGACTGTTTGAGTTCACGGAAGTAAGAAGATAAGCAGCGCTAGGTGGTTGTTCCAGCGGCCCGGTTGTGAAATATACAGCCTGCATTTCCCATTTCTGTGCGATTGCCCCCCCACCTTGCAGCTTCTTTTCATACCCAGCCCCTGCACATCCTTTTTTTCGTACACAGCATGGGAAAGGAGAACCTTCCCATACAGGTGCTACCTGTCGACGACGCTCCCCAGGCAGTCTTCGCCGATGCGAGCTCGGTCGAGGACGAGAAGAAACAGACTGACGTTGCGGAGAAGAAGGGCGACACTGCGTCGGTGCACACTCACCGCACACATACCGACATCAGGGCCTTTCAGGAGGACCTCAACTTCGATGAGTCGGGAAAGGAGAAGGTTATCGGTGAGTCAATGTGGACGTCTTTACGGCGGTGGACGCAGGAATGTACTTGTTTGTGCAACGCTGAACTGGGAAAAATCGTGGGGCAGAAACTGCCGAGGACATCGCCACTCGCCTTGTTTCGCTTGAGGGTAAGGCCGTTGAACAAAAACTTGGGTTCACGCAGCATTGACACTTGGAAACAGACGACCCAACGCTTCCCGTATTCACCCTGCGCACCGTCTTTCTCTCGTTGGGCCTGGTATGTCCTCTTTCAAAATCGCTGCAGCGCATGGTCCTGATGCAACCCACATTGGTAGTCATGCTTCGGCGCTGTGCTCGGCCAAGTATTGTAAGGACTATTCCGATTCAGTTGGGAACGGATACGTGCGTGCAGAAGAAACTGATGCACTTCGCAACTTTCGGCTACTTCCGTCCCCAAGGCGGTATGTCAATGAGGAGTCCGCAGTATCGGACTGGGTAGTTACTGACGACAGTTGAGGCTTTCAGTGTCGGTCAGCAATCTCTTCCTCTTGGTCATCTCGTTCGTCTTCGGCCGCCTCATTCTTCCCCAAGCCCGGCTCGCGCCTGCACACCGGTGGACGGTGGTCCAACTTCCGGAACCCTGGCCCATTCAACATCAAGGTCAGCTTGCATGGACGTGTAATTTATCTACGTCTAAGCTAGTAACTCACCCCAAGAGCTCTGTAGGAGCACGTCGCGATCCTGATGTGCTCCTCAACGGCGAGCGGGTCGGCGCTGGCTATCTCCATTCTGACGGTTGACGACCTCTGTACGCAAATTCGACCGTCCAGACCAGTTTTTAGACGTCACGCTCACAGTATCCGCAGATTACGGCATCCAACCCAATCCGGGTGTGGCGATCTTCTTGCTCATCGCGTCGCAAATGATCGGCTACGGCCTGGCTGGTGAGCGCTGAGAGCCTACCCTACCCCGCCTACAACACGGCTGAGCAAAACCCTTGCGAATTAGGCCTCATGCGGTCCTTCCTTGTCTACCCTACGTGTCAGTCCTCATTCCTGATGTGCTAAGCTCAACATGAACTTACTTGCGCTTGGTCTCCTCAGATATCATCTGGCCGTCGCTGCTTCCCAGTGTCAACCTGTTTAACGTGCTTCACCGCAACAAGGTAAGTGAGGGGACGGGGGCGGACTCAATGGTTCCATCAAACGCACAGGCTGTTGCAGGGCAAGCGAGTCAAGTTCTTCTGGGCAATCTTTGGAGCCAGTAAGCTTTGCGCATCGTATTAAGGCGACAATTGTGAGAAAACAAGTCTAACAAGTGCCCATCATAGGCTTCATTTGGGAATGGTTCCCCGAGGTGAGCATCCATCCTGATTTGCTCGCAGTCACTATTTTACCCTGATGGCAACTGAAACTGTCGATGCATTAGTACATTGCGTGCGTGTTGTATTTCTGTGTATGAAATTATTGCAGATGCTTCTGACCTTTCGTCCTCCTCAGACCGACCCTTGTTGGTGAGATCACAGCCACAAACATGTCCCAAGCGCGCTGGGTTGACTATTCTGTGTCTAGGTGTATCAATCTTCTGTCTTGGTAACTATATCAACTTCCTCGCGGGCGTCGGTCTCCTATTTTCGTGGTCTGATATTCGGGTTTTCGGCCAACCAAGATAGTGCCTGTTCACGCGCATCTTGTAAGCTTCTTTCCTTTACGGTAGCAGGCCTTGGCTGACCGTCTTTCGGTGCAGCGGTACCCGCCAGTAGCTTAATACCACATCCTCCTGGACTCACATTTGACATACACAGGTGGCTCGAACGGAGGAAATGAGGGTCTTGGGGTTTTCAGCTTGTGTGAGTTGCTCTTTCCATCGTTTTGCAAATGTACCAGACTGACAAGCCACGTCGTTCAGGCTTCGATTGGCAGTACATTGGGTCCATCTCCCTGTATAATCCCCTGACTGTACGTGCAGCCTTAATTTTGGTCTGCCTTCCTCCTGCCTGGAAGCGGCCTAAAGATGCAGGAGGAGGTGGGCGCGTGCAAGGGTATTCTGACCCCTGTTGAGTTGGCTTGCAAACTTCGCTCTCTCAGTATTTCGGAATCGGGATCTGCATTAGTCCGTCAATAATCCAAAACTCGTCTTCCTCTTACTGACGTGCTTTCTCCAGTTGTGTCCTGCGCCGTGTACGCAGAAACGTATGGAACGCACAGACATTCCCGTTCTTGTTCCAGGACATGTTCTGTGAGCTGCATCGCCCGAACTCAAATGCTCCTCTGAAAACGTGCTCAACCCTTTACCCCAGTCCCGAACGGTTCTCAATACGACCAAACGCTCATCCTCAATCCGGGCGACTTCTCGCTCAACCGCACACTGCTGGAACTGCAAGGTTTGCCTCAGTGAGCATCTCTAACTAACGATCTTCGCTTAGTTGATTCTGACAAAACCACAGGCTTTCTGCAACGAACATCAGTGAGTGTGAAGGCTTAGTTGAATGTGTTGAAGCTCACCTCGAAGTTGCACGCAGTGTTGAATATCGGAAGTAAGTGGCCCCGCATCTGCCTGGCGACCTTCACACAGCGGCTGACAGGGCTTCTCCTCCAATAGTTAACGCCAGTCTTGGTGGGGCTCAATGGTGTAAAGGGTGGTAAGAAAGGAGTCTACTGACCAACTGCTAAAACTGGCAGGAGCAACCTTCACGTAAGCAGTATGTCAGTCTGTTTAAGAACGCGACTCGTTCACACCGTACTCCGTCCCAACTGCAGCCACGTCGGAATCTGGTGCGCTGCGCATGCACACATTGGCAATTTGATGTTCTAAATCTTCAAGGTACGGCAAGTCAATCTGGCAAGCTATCCAAGACTACCGTCAAGGCGGTCAAAAGGACCTGCACTACCAGAAGATGCTCAAGTACCCCGAGGGTAAGAAGGTCCACTGTCCAGTTCACAGTCGCACGGAAGCTCACCATGACACTCT
Organism: Basidioascus undulatus; assembly: GCA_000826855.1. Classification (NCBI taxonomy): domain Eukaryota; kingdom Fungi; phylum Basidiomycota; class Geminibasidiomycetes; order Geminibasidiales; family Geminibasidiaceae; genus Basidioascus; species Basidioascus undulatus. The sequence goes on from JTLS01000359.1 coordinate 18,082, forward strand.
GAAGTTCCCTACTGGTACTACTGCGTGATCTTAGTGGTGACGTTCGCCCTCGTGATGGGCTTGATGTACGCGGCCGACAGCGGCCTTCCGTGGTGGGGTCGTGCGTCTTTTTCACTCTCGAACTTAAGCTATCGGATCAGGGCTGAATAAATTCACCGTGATCTTTGCCATGATCTCCCTGATCCTCGTCCCGGTTACGACTGCCCTGTCCGCCATCGTCGGGTACGCCTTGGTGTCCAGCCGAGCAACTTCCCAGTCTTTCTGACACTGGCCTTCCCTCAGCTTTGGCGCGGACATTGAACAGCTTGTAATTAAATCTAGAATAACTCGCTTCTGGAACACTTGACTAACCTTGACCACCGTCACTCAGTGTAACATGATTGCGTCCGCCATCGTGCCCGGAAGACCTCAAGCGTGCATGTACTTTGTGGTACGCCGAGCACCCTCAAGCTTCAGGAGTTGCGGAAAGAACCTTAACACTCACCACTTCTTAAATAGAGCTGTCGCCAACAACACGACGCTCCAGGCACGCGATCTGCTCCGCGACCTGAAGCTCGGCCAGGTGAGAAAGGACATCTCAGTCTCTTGCCCGGAAGATCTGATTCTGACAAGCACGCGTTCACAGTATACCGGGCTTGCGCCTCGGGCCACATTCTGGGCCAAGACGTGAGCAGCCTGCGCACATCTTACCCGCTTTCGAAAGCGCTGACCCCGACCTCAGCGTTGGCACGGTGGTTGGAGCTCTCCTGAACTACATGTACGCAATGTCGTGCCTTCCAAAGTACCGCCTGGTACTCAACGCCTGAACTTCACAGCATGATGAAGACTATCATCTCCGCCAACCGCGAGATTCTCCTTGACGTGCAAGGTTCAAACGTCTGGTCCGGACGCTGTATGTGATTGCAAAAACCTCCTTCAAAGCGCGACCGCTGACACAACGCGCCATACTCTAGCTGTCCAGCCCTACAACTCTAACGCCATCACCTGGGGTGCGCTGGGCAAAGACCTTTACAGCCCGAGCGGGACTTACGGGGTACGTTGGTCTTCTCATGTCTTTCCAGGGCAAAAGCGGCTCACAGCTGTTTGCTTTGTGCCGTCTCCAGGTCGTCCCCCTCGCCATCATCTGGGGTCTGGCTCTCCCCCTGCCGTTCTGGCTCATCCACCGGTACCGCCCGAACTGGAATGGAGACCGGGTGGTCACTCCCATGCTTGCCTGTAAGCTAGTTGTACGCGAAATAGCCAAGGTCATTGGTCGCTGACTTTGAACATGCCCAGGGACGCTCGGTAACCTCTCGGTCGGGACTAACAGCAGTGTCGTGCGTAAGCTTTACCCTCCCTTTCACTTTCGATGTCTGAACGGAGTCATGCCTCAGTTCTTCTTTTTCGTGCTTGTGCTGGTTTCGCAATGGGTATGAACTACGAACGCCTCGACATCCGCTTCAATTTGACTTACACTCTCCGACCCACAGTACCTTCGCATCTACCGTCCCGGTTGGTTCCGCAAGTAGTAAGTTCAAACGTTGTCTATCACATGGAATGCCGTTGTCTGAGATTACTGTTTCCAGCAACTACCTTCTCGCCGCGGCATTGGACGGCGGCATGCAGGTCATGGTCTTTGTCTGGTTCGTCTTGTCCATATGATACGCATAACGGAAAGACTCACCCATTTCTATATCCCCACAAGGACATTCGCTGTAAGCTCTAATCTACCCAGAAGATGTCTACCTTTCCGAAGCATGCGCTGACCGTCCTGTCTTCCTCCCAGGTCGGCGGTGGAAGCGGCAAATCTGTGCCTTTCCCTACTTGGGCCCTGGTGAGTCCAAAACCCTTCCGTTCTAAACAGTTTTTCTCCTGACTAAGATGCTTATATACAGAACAGTGAAGGAAATGCGGACTACTGCAAGCGGTGCGGCTCCTGCAGCCCACTCTCACACGCAGCCATCTATGCTGACTCCTCTGACACAGCCTTACCTGAACGTGGAGTACCTCAAGCTTTCCAACCGGTTCGCATCTCCATAGGTCCTGTGTGCGCCATCTCAGGCGTTTCTGTATTCTCGGTTGTTCTCTGGTTCATTTCCCTCGGCTGTCTGGTGTCTTTCTCACTTTGATTTACGGCATAACACATTCACGTTGTCCACCACTGTGGCTTTTTGACCATCCGGATCGATAATCAGAAAGGAACTCGCTTGAATGGACTGAAAGTCTGTTCTACATACCCGGGCCTCCGCTGCAGGCAGTACTCATTTGGCACCAGGATCGGAAGCCATCGCGGCTTAGCTCGCTCACGTTGTGTTCGGGATGCCTCGACTTCTGTTCTCAAAGTGAAAAGCAGCGCTTTGTTCCTTTCAGCGGGTGGGACGAGTGAAAGCATTGAACACAGTCGATACAGTCGGTCTGTCAGTGACCTAGCCAAAATGTTAGCCTATCTGGCCCTCACCCTTCTTTCATGAGACTTGCACCTGTCTCCCAGCAAATTTACACCAAAGCTCCAATCAGATGGTTCTGTAGGAGATTCAGACCAATGCGTGTGCCGTGATTACAGATTACAGATGTATTAACTGACTTCGCCGAGTACAAAGCTCGGCTCAGGTCTGCACAGTGGCATGGATCTCGTCAGCTGTGTATCTCCGACCTTCCCTCCATCCGCCCGCATTGCCACTCAGCCCCCCCCCCCCCCCCCCACCCACCTCCGGC
>JTLS01000036.1:0-39381 GCA_000826855.1 Basidioascus undulatus
TCCTTCCCCACCTAGCTAGCTACTTAGCATCTGTTCTTCCCTCCCGTTGTTGTTTCCCTGCCCGCCTCCGAACCCGCCGAGGCCGCCTCCCGACCCGAAGCCCTGGCTGAAGCCACCACCTTGCCCTTGCCCCCCGCCCGACGCGAAGCCGAACCCTCCGCCAGCGCCCCCACCTTGGCCGAACCCGCCGCCTCCGCCCGCACCGAACCCGCCGCCTCTGCCCGCACCGAGCCCGCCGCCCTGTCCTCCCTGCCCATCGTCCTGCCCATCTCCCCCAAAATCACCATCGTCGCCATTATCGTTCCCATTCGCATCGCCCCCATCGTCCTGCCCATCATCCCCTCCAAAGGCCCCGGAGCCTTCGAAGTCCCCCCCTTGTCCCTGTCCGAATCCACCGCGCCCTCCACCGTACTCCTTGCCCTTCTTGCCGTAGTGCTTGATGACAGGCTTCTTGTAGTGCTCCTCGCGGTGCGGCTGGATCTCCTTCTTGTGGAGCTGGAGGACAGGGTTTAATAAGCTACAGTGAAGTTTCAAGTGCCATACATGGAAGATGGGACGTACCTCGTGGCCGCTTTGCTCAGTGTGGTGCTTGAAATGCTGCAGCTCACAACCACGTCAGTACAGACTCAACTTCGTCAACACTAGTAGAAAAACCATCGCACGTTGTGCTCTTTCCCCTTCTTGTCGTGGGGCGTCTTGTGCTATTTGTGGGTGTGACATCAGCCTGGCTCTGTGGTACATTGATTAAAGGGGGGCGGACCTTCTCATGCCCATGCTTCTTGTGCTCATGGTGCTTCTTCCCATCTCGCCTCTCCACAAAGCCGTTGAGCTCGTGAGGCGGCCCTCCTGGGCTTCGGGCTGAGAGATGGTTCTCTTTGATTGGGGACGCCCTCGCCAAGCTGGTTGCGGAGACGGCGAGGACGGCGAGGAGTAGAGCGCTTTGCATGTTGGGGGTTGCGCAAGCAAGGATGCGGATTGGTGGAGAGTGTGCTCGGAGAAGAGAGGATGGAAGGGATGGGTGGATGAGATTTTGGTATTAGGCGGATACCGGGTAGTTTATATACGGAGGACGAGGTTGACCCAGTCCGCTTTTGGCTGCAGGGCAGCGATAAGTGAACGAACAGCCATCCTGCGTCGCACGCCTGCCGCTACCGGCTTCAAACCTTTCTTGGGGTTGACCTACTCTGCTAAAATGCGGTGATGTTTTCCGAACGTACCGATGTGCTGTCCATGGGCGGTATGCCAATGGAAGGCGACTTGGTAAAAGCGGTGCAGCCTCATCCGAACGCGGCGGAGACAAGCCTGAGTTCAACAAGTAGAAGGCCGCCGCGCCTGGGCAGTTCCTACCGTTCAACACGACTTGCACAGACGCTCATGGCTGTTCGTAAGCGTCGAGTACCTTTCTGTTCGTATTCAGACTATGACCAAGAACGGTCGCTCTGGCAGGCGAGGCCGCAAGCGTCAACATCCGCTCGCTGCTTAATGCACCATGCACTGCCTTCGTTCCATGCCATAACCGGGTACGACAACCTTCATATGCCTCAAGGAACCCGCAGCCATCACAGCGCCCCACTCTTCCATTGCTCCTCCCTCTCGCCCAGCACCAGCAGCGCATCCTCCAACACCTCCTTCGGCCACAACTCCGCCTCCCTCACAACGTCGCAGTCCGGATCGCACAACCTCTCACAACACCTCCGAACCAGCCTCTCCCACGTCCGCTGCTCCAACTCCGTCTGATCTGGTATGATCGTCGCGCCGCGCTCCGGAAAGCGAAGACGCCGCGCGCGGGACTGTGCGCGTTCAAGGAGTGCCAGTGAGCGGTGCAGGTGCTGGAGGTGCTGGTTGTCGGTCGCTAGGACGGAGTGGAGGATGTCGGAGGGGGTGCGAGGAGGAGTGGTTGCGGTGCTGGATTTTTTGGTGGAAGGAGGGGAAGATGCTGGCGAAGGGGGGAGGATGGGTATGCAGAGTCCGTTGTGGTGCAGTGCGTCTGTGAGCGCATTTTGCAAGTGCGAGAGCTCGTCGGACGTGAGGGCGAGTGTAGGCGGCGGAGACGGGCTGGACAGCGCCGGGGAGCGGTAGCCGTTCTTTACAGGCGAAGGTATTTTGAAGAAGGATGGGGATCCGAGGCGCATGGTGCTTTTGGTGATTGAGGGAGACGAGAGCGAAGACGGAGAAGGAAGACGACCCACAAAATCGCGCTGCTTTTCAAGCTTTTTGCCCAGCCTTGCGGACCTTTCGCTTTGAATATTATGCCCAGCGTATCCCGCCATCGCGCACATTCCCTCGCTCCTCATGAGCGCGGGCGAAGGAAGGGTTCGGAAGCGGCTTCCCAGATTGTCACGCGGGGCGCTTGCGCAGGCGCGAAAAGCGAAACTCCCGCATGAGGATGAAACGCTCATGCTCGTCGCATCCTGGCGCATCTCTCTGAAGAGAGCGCGCTGCAGAATGTCCGCATGTTTATCAGAAGGCACGAAGGTCTGAACGGGCATCGTGAACCTCCTATCACAAAGCCGGGCAACTTGTGTAAATGCATGTCAAAATCTCGAGGAAACACTGCAGCTGTCAGTTGAATGTGTACCACCCGCGTTTATATAGCACAAGATTAAGCTCCCCGGCGACATAGATGTTATACAGAAGTCAAACAGATTATTCCTTCCAAGTGAGGGCATGGATGAGCCTTGACGAGCAATGTTTTTGCCGCTTGAGGCAGCAGGCTACGCTGTGTACACACAGCTTGTTTGCCTTGTTACTGAGATCGAGATGACCAACTGAAGTTTACGTAGACTCATTGCTGGCTACTATACCGAAGGCGGGCACTAGCGCTGAGGGGCTCCAGGCCTCGGAGAGCTGAGTCTGTGAAACCATACGCCTCACCTACTTGATCAACGTTTGTGCTTTCGAAGAGGCTTTCAAAGCTTAGAAGACAACGAGTGTACTCCTTCTAGTCGTCCTTCATTTCGAGCCCTTTCTCTTTTCACATCACTGAGTCACTCTTGACAGGCTCGCACAGGGCCGGTCCTCTCGTGAGGCCGTCCTTGTTGAAGGAGTTGAGGGCGTTTCGCAGCCTACACAGTCAGACTGGATCTGTAAAGGAGAACCTGGAGCTTGCGGATATGCAGAAAAATTGTGGGACGAGGGGTGTGACGAGGAGGCCACAGAGAGTGTGACCGCACGGGAGGTGAAGCGTGGAGCCGCTACAAATATTGTGAACAGTGACGCTAAATTGCCAGTGTAGAAGCAACTTTCTCTCCCCAGTCCGTGAATATGAATTCAAAACGGAGTCGCACTAATTGGCTGCCCACGAACAACAGTAGTCGTTGGTCGGCTGCACTGCACAAATGCCGAAATGTTCGCTGATAAGCAGTCGTCCTCCTGACCGGCAATACGTACAGGCCAAGGCCGTAAACTCAAATATCGGAACGAGGGATCAATCAAAAGGATGCTGGCCTTCAACAGAAATCGGATCACAGCCCCGAGGCTGTGCCTGTGCCTGTGCGATAAGCCAGGAAGCCGCTGCCCGTGATTCAGGATCACAACTTGGTCCCGCACAACGTTCATCCCGCCCCATCTCCTTTCTCACCCAATGCACTACCTCGAATCCAAAAAAGCTCACACTACCCGATCTGGTTCCAGAGCTCATTCAGATTGATATCTGCTCCTTTCTCGAACCTAGCGACATTCGCGTTTTCTCGCTCGTTTCACACCATGCCCGGGCTCTCGTGCTGTCGAGTCTCTTCGGCAGAACAAGGACGATGGTCCTCAGCTCGCGCACAGTGGGAGTGGATTGGACGTTGGGATACTGGGGAGGAATTAAGGTGAACGATAAGATGCCACCACTCCGTTGACAAGAGCGCTTCAGGTGGTAGGCTGAACATAAGCGACGATCGTCCAGATCGCTGCGCATCGAAGCGGACTACTGGCCAACATTTCGGCATTCGTCCACCCCTGATCACTCTATGAGGCTGTTCCGCGCCCTCAGCTCACTGCACAACCTCGAGCGCCTCTCCTTCCGCAGTACGGAGGGCTCGTGGCCTTTTCGGATCTCCTCGCCACCGTGTCCTTCAGCCAACGTCTTTCCAAGCTGCGCACACTCGAGCTCAACATTCACTGGGAGTCTGTTCTGGACTAGGTACCACGTTGAGGCACGTGTGGGTAAGACCACACGCATGGCTCCAGACGACTGCAAGAATTCCGTGCGGCAGACTTGGAAGGTGCTCAGGATTCCAAGAGCGCATCCAGTTGCGGACAGTGCACCCGGAGCAGGTCAAGCGGACTCGTGTGCATGACCGGGACCTCCCCCCTTCCATTCACCTCCCCTGCTTGCATCGACCAAGGCTCAACTCGCTCGTACTCACCCTTTAAAAGCACCAGTCCCGGGGTGTGTTTGCTGCAGATGGTCGAGGTTGAGGATGAAGACGCCGAAACGGAAGCAACGTCTGAGCTTCACCTGTCCTCGTGGCTTTGTCACACGTGACCGCGGGCGTATCGTCAGGGAGATGACCTCATTTTGAGCAGCGAACGCGAAGGTATTTGCACGCGTATGCTTTCTTCAACACACTTCAGACACTTTCAAGCAGAGGCTGCATTTTATGTCAATTTCTTAATGCGAACCAGCAACGCCGTCAGTAGTAGTAAGCGAGCGGGCGTGCCGTCCTCCTCCCGAACCTCGCTCCCTCGCTCGCTCAGCCTCTGAATCAACCTCCGATGCCTCCCTCTCTCTTTATTTCTCCCTCACCTCCTGCTCCACAGCTCTTCACCCCTTTGTGTGTTCTAACTTCAACGCCGCCCATACTTTTCCCTTTCATCCGACTTCATCCGTGTCCCTACCCGCCCGAGCCCCCTTTTCTTTCAACGTCCTTGCCTTTTTCTCTTCAACGTCGGCTGCATCTGCGCACTTGACATAGTTTCGTTGGTGCAGCTAATCAGCGAGCAGTACCTCTTATCAGACCGGTAGCTTCCTGGTTCCTCCCTCCCCTTTCTACAAATTGGGTGCCTCCGCGCACTCAACGCCTCCTTCTTCCCTCTTCCGTTCGGCTCTAAGTGCCTCCGAGTACCATCGCGCCGTGGCTGTCTTTCCCCGTGGGAATCTGCTACATTCAGAGGACGAGTACCTCTGTGCACTCACCCTTGCCACTCCATGCGGCTCCTCTGGTGGCTAGCGGGCCTTTCCACACACGCACCCCCCTCCATTGTTTCCCCGTTCCTCATTCTCGAGTACCTCAACTCACTCGATCACTTCCCTTGGTCTCTATTGGCCTACGTATCTTAGGTCAAGTATCTCTTTCCCAAGGCATATCACGTTTCCCACCTCGTGTTCCCAGTGAAGGCGGCTCCGCTGCGGGCAAGTGCCTCGTTGCACATGCACACTTTCTCATCTCCACTTTCTTTCCTCCTGCTCAAGTCAGGTCCTTGTTTACTCCGAGGTTCACACATTCGGAAATTTCGCACCTGACTGTACCCACGAGGGGGGTGCCGACGCAGAGACAGTTCGAAGCCGGTTGTAGCACGCGCCTTCTACCGACTGCAAAAAGACATTCAGCCTTGACGTGCCCAGCGCGCGAAGTCCCCCTGTCGAGGCTGCCGGTACAGAAGTATAGATGGTGAAGATAGGGGTGGCGAGCGCTTAAGTGGCCGGCTGGTCAGTTAACAGACTGTTGGAAGTGTTGAGCGCGGAGGATGGCAGTGAGCAGGGCCGAAAGGCCCAGTTTCTGAAGGCCCAAGACGAGCATGGGGTGACGATGGCAGACCAAGAAAACACAGCCATATATGAGTAAAGACGACCATGAAGGCCCTCGTCCGATATGCTGCTCAGGGGACCATGCGGCGAGTAGATAAAACAATTCGTAAGGTTGCATACAAACGGGAAGGGACAAAGATAACTTGTTTGAAAGAGCACTTGTGCAGAGGGACCGCAACGTATGTACCACCGCTGTCTCGGTATACATGAATCGTGACGGGTGCACAAGCTCCTGATTGATGCGCGGCACCGCCGCAACACTGCGCACTTGACGGTCCTCTTTTCCGCCGTCGAGTGCTTTCAGGCACTCGTATTGTCAATAGTTCTTATTTAGTGTTCAACTGCTCCTTGGACACATGAAGCTGGCTATGAATTGTCTTTTGCCCGAAGCTTTCCTTGCTATAGCCCAGTGGTCGTCGCACTGCAAGCCACTATGGTCTCAAAGAGGACCGCTTGCAGTTAGGCATTCAATGTCATTCGATCCAAGCTAACACGCTCACGCATGTAGCTGATAATATGTTTTCACTCGTCCGCCTACGTTGTCCCTCCTTTACAGAGCATCATATGACTGCATGGTAGACTGATAGACATGCATGGTCTATGGTACAATATCTGATTCAGGGAACGAGCGCTTCTCTACTGCTCCCCTTCAAAAGCGGAAATGTACGTTAGATTTGACGATAAACTGCTGCCCCTGCGGCTCTCGCATCAAGCACGCGTACGCCCGCTCCTTATCCCCGAACCACATCTGCCCAGGATTCTCCCACCCCATCCGCTCATACAGACCTATAACGTCCGCGCGCGCTTCAATGTAGCAGGGCAATCTATCCGCGTCCGCACCGGTTGCAACCCTATGCGAGCGCAGTCGACGCCCCGCCAAGGCCCTGGTGGTCCGGGTGCGTGAAGACGCCCATCTGGTCTAAACTTCCCAAGTAAAATCAGGCATGGCCTCAAAGATGGAAGACAAATGTTTGGTCAACTCACGCTCGATAGTGATGCCGCCCGCCCATAAGTTCTTTGTATTTCTCCCATAGCGCCCTCCGAAAAGCCCTCTGCTTCACCAGCACCTTCTCATCCATCCCCTCCGGCCCATTCCACTCCTGGTACCCCGGTATCCCGTTCCGCTACCCCTCACCAACGGGCAGCCCCCACGTCGCAGGTGTGATGATCTCCCCCGTGTCGTCTCGCACAACCTTGAGTAAAGCTGTGCGTTCTTCGCGCTCGATTAGCTGAAGGAATTGCCCGGCGCCCCAAGAGATGCGCCCCTCTGTCGGGGAACCGTCCTTGAAGGCCAGGATGGGAGAGGAGCGTGATGGTCCGCGCGTCGGTGGGCGTGGCGGGGGAGACTGTGAGCGTTGGGCGGGAGGAGGTCATCGTCAAGTCAGGAGAAGCTCGCGTGTATCTGCAAGGTTTGAGAGTAAGGGCGGTGTAATGACTTGAGTGAAATAAGCCCGGCAAAAAATGAGATACACCTGACGGAGGAGCGAGATGGGGTGGTTGCTTATCGCACCATGAGGGTCACGGTCTTGGAGACTGCGTGCTCCCTTGCACTTTCCGTTGTCAGCCGCACGCGCTCTCAACCACGTGAAGTTCCTGACACACAAATACCACCCAGAGCTTCCATTCATATCAAAATGGTTTGGGAAGGTTCTGAAGCTGGGACACAGGCAAACGACAGGCTCCTGCTTTGGTTGCAGTCAGCGCCGTGTCGGCGCTCTCGTCTTGGTCCCTCAGTGAATTGGCATTTGAGAGAAAGCAACGAGGTTCAACTATGCGGTAGCACAGGAATATTGTCTTGCAACCTGCATTAGTGAAATGGTGAAAACCACACTGTTTGGCACCCGACTATTAACTGCTAATCAGCATGACTTCATTGCCTGCTTATCGCCGACAGCGACCACTCCGGCCTTCCCACCGTCGCGTCTTCGACGTTGCCTTCCACGTTCACAACGCCCAACCCAAAGCATTCTCGTCATGGCCGCATCCGCTAACGCCGGCGCCCTGCGCCCTCTGACCGCTCCGCCCGCTTCGATTTCCCCGTCCGACCACAGCACCCTAACCTCGGCCACTCCGTCGTCGTTCACGACCATTCCGCCCGTCCTGCGCCGCCTGGAGGACAACGTGCGGATTACATTCGAGCCGGCGCCGGAGGGCATCAATGTTGAGGGGGAGGGAATGCTCTTTGTCACCGAAGCGTGCGTCTTACCTCCGCTATACTATGGGAGGTGGAGCTGACGGACGCGCGGGCGACAGCGAGCTTTCGTTCTTCACCAACGCTCTGACCGGATTCGCTCTCCCGTATCCTTCCATCACCCTTCATGCGGTCTCCCGCGACCCCGAGGGCGGCGCGCCCTGCATCTACTGCCAGCTCGATGAGCGGGATCCGTCTCTACCGGAGCCTGCGGAGGACGAGGAAATCGAGACCCGGGAGATGCGGATCGTTCCCTCCGATCCTGCTGCGCGTGCGTCCGTTTTCTAATTATCAAGTGTCTTTGCTGAAAGCTCTATGACTTCGTAGTGGAGCCGATTTTCGAGGCTCTGTCGTACTGCGCTTCGCTGCACCCGGACAAGTACGGCAACCAGTCTGACGAAGAGCGCTTCGACGACTTTGGCGGGATGCCGGGCGCGGACGACGAGGATGAGGCGGACATGACTGAGCTCGGCCGGGTGCGCAGCGATTTCGCTACACCCTCCACGAGGTTCGCGCCGTATTAATTCTATTCGATTCGTGCTATGTCCCTTCAAAGGCTGCGCTGGCCCAGTTGGAGTCGATCATCGAGTGGCCGGCTGGCATGCGGCTACCGCGGGATGAAGAGGCGGAGGGAAGTCAAGAAGGGCAGGGTGCTCGGGAAGACGAGCAGAAGGAAGAGGGCGCCGCGCTGCTTACCAATGGCGCGACCAGTGACAAGCCTTTGCCCAATGGCATCTGAATGCAACATTGTGAACTGTTGTGTTGGGTGTTCCGAGGCGGCTAGATCTCCTAGTTTGAAGAAAGCGTCGACATCGTCTGTGTTCTTAGTGCGTTGGATCTGCGGAGCGGTCACCATTGAAAGGACAATCTTGCCTTATGGTCGTTTCAGTGAAGAGTGGCAATACAGTGGATGTAAGTTACAGCTTATTGGAGAACTGAAATTTTGTCACCGCAAACAAGATGCGGTACTTGAGCTAGTGCGGTTCGCGTTGCCAGCTATTCGTAAAGAAGCAGACCAGTTGATGACAGCGTTACTTGTATTTAGATGTAGAAGAACAACGTGAAGGTAGCGCAGAAAAGAGGTATTGGGGCGGGGTGGACAGAACAACAAGCAACGCACTATGCGATGGGGCCAAAACGAGGAAAACGACGGATACTGAACTAATGATTGACTGCGATAAGTCCACTCTAAGCACGCTGCGCCTCAGCCGTCCGGACCTCAGAGGCCCGACCGAACCCGTCACCAGATCCCGTCCACTTCAACTCCGTCCCGTCAGCCGGCTGAGCAGGACAGCGGCGAGGAGGAGCAGCGCCCACCGCCAGCGCTCCCACGCCGTTCGCGGCCTCTCCACCTCGCCCCCTACTGCCCCGCCGGCCGCTGCCGGTGGTGGTGCGGCGACGGGGGGTGGAGCGGAGGCGGGCGGGTTGAAGCTGGGAAGGGGGATGGGTCCGCCGGCGTCGAGGATGGAGTCGAGGGTGCGGGTAGCGGTAGGGTCAAGGAGATCGGAGAACACCTGTGGCGAGGGTACGCGTTCGTGAGCGCTGGTGCGAGGGTAAACACGCGAAGAGAGCGGGCCAGACGCACCTCAGTGAACTTCCGGTTCTTTGAAGGCTCGCGGTTCCACTCTCTACTCCGCGCAGCAAAGACCCGCCTCTCCGCCGCCGTCGATCGTATCGCGCCGGTGGTCATCTCCTCGTCGAGCATGAACGACAGCAGGCCTGGAGAGCCAACCAGAGTGAGCTTCGACAGCGAGCGCGACAGGGGTAGAGCAGGCGATCGTACCAGTCAGGATGGTCGATACCGACCAGGCCGGGTTCCATGAGCCGGGATGGAAGTCGCTCATGGACGTGCAGAGCCTGTGACCAGAGTCAGTGAAGAAGGTCGGGAGGCGGGTTATTTAGGTGAGCGGTCCTACTTGCGGTCCGGTTGGAAGCGGCCGGAAGGGGTGTACATTTCTGCATTGGAGCGCGTGAGCTCCTCACTCGGCCACACCGAAATACAACAAGACGCACTGATCCCAGGCGGCGCAAAGGGGTAGCTCGGAGGAAACATCAGGATGCCTGCTCATCCCACTCATCAGCCACCGCGTCCCTGCCGCTCAGCGCGCCGACCGTGAGACGCACCATGGTACTCCCCTCCCTCATACGGACTCCCCGGTGGTCCTCGCAGGACGTAATGCCAGTTAAGGAGATTGGACTCCTCCGGGCGCGCGTAGACGTACGGCGGCGGATTCGCCTCCATCGACGCCTGCTCTTTCATGAGGCGCTTCTTGGCGGTTGCGGAGGCCTGCGAGACAAAATGTCGTCAGCATCCCCGATATCTCGCACTCAGAAGTACTGCGACTGACCATGAGTGACAGAGTTGCGTAGAAGTGAGGGAGGAGGTCGGGAGCGACGGTGGGGTGTGGACAACGGTCGAACGACCTGTGGCGCGGAGAGCGGACCGAGGCAAGTCGGGTCGCACGTGCTTCCTATCCAAGCGCAAGGCATACACGAGAGACTGCGTCGTTTCGGCCCAGGCACAAGTGTAGAACTGACTATATTTAAGACGGTACAAATAGCCTGAGGTTACGAAAACAAACGTACTCAAGAGACACGGAGACCGTTAGATCTGGACATCGATGTCGTCTCGGGGGTGCCCTCGAATGCGCGGCAGTCTTTGCTTCGACCCAACTATCCACTTGTTTCCACGTTCCCATCATCGAAACTTACAGCGGAGCGTTTGAACCACTAGAACGATGTTTACTCGTATTGTATTTGAAAGTGGTATGTTGCACAGGATAGAACTGCAAGAGCATCCTTCCTCCTTTCGCAGGTCCGAGGCACGCTCCTCCCCCCTAGTTCTGATGATTGTCAACCCATACCAGTACACACGAGAGAACAACGCAAATTCTGATATATTGCGCCCATCCGCAGCCTTTCCCATCCTCCGTCGTAGCCACGGTCACCAACACTCCCCGCTTCCCTCATGTCCCTGGTAGGTCCCATCGTTGCTGCGCAGAATTTTTGCCAACTTCATGTCGCTACTTCAACGGGTCTCTGAGCCCTGGAAAGTGTCGAGCGAACTTCTCGCAGTTCTCATGGACATGGAGGTGCGTCAAGCGTCTGAACGGAAGAAGACGTTCAATGAGAAACTGGAAAGGGTTATGTTAGTTCATTTGAGGAGGCTATCCATTGAGGAAGCCTCACCGAAAGATTTGCGATCTCGTCATCGTCCTCATCTCCTTCTTCGTACGGGCAGGCTTGCGGGGCCGATAGCGCTTCGAGCAAAGGTCCCGCTGGGCCAACAGATCGAAAAAATGCGTCCTGGTAGAACGTTTCGAGGCGGTTGAATCGATGGGGAGGGGCACGGATTCGAGAGAATGTTCCGTTACCCGTGTGATGGTGGACATTGTGCAAAACAAGCTCCCGAAGATTGGGTTGGCGGGCGATCAAGTTCGACAAGAAATTCGCCTCAAATAGAATATCGTGAAGTCTGAGGACCGTCAAGTGGGTGGAGAGTGTTGAGACGGTTTGAGCATCGAGGATGCTGGATAACGGCAAGTGCTGAGTACGCAAGCCATAATTGGAGTATGCGAGAGATAACTCCTCCAGGTTGGGGTTGGATGAGATGATCGAACGTATCTGTGAAGCAAGCGGCGAGGCAAGGAGGATGGGGCCGGACACCGTGAAGGACTGGAGAGCGGACACGCGCGATACAGGCGCGGTCTTGACGGCACCTTCGACCGGCGCGTCATCGCGTAAAGAGCCTGAAGCGTGGATTGAACTTTCATAGCGTTCCGGACGCTTGCGCGGTCTTGAGCAACTCCGAGAGGTACATGAGCATGTCAGACGACACTTTGTCTGTGTGACGGGGCCAGCGTGACACAGGCGCGTACTCAAACTTCAGCTCTTGAAGATTGAAGCACTTGTGAATAACTTCCTTGGCAAGGCGTCGAAGGATTTAGATGGACTCAGCCCCTTCAATGGGCGAATGAGAGCGCACGCACGAGTCCGCCGCGTGAGGAACGTCCTGTCGAGCGCGTGAGTGAAGGCCGCCACGCGCAGGACAGCCTGTAAGACAACATATTTCATGCGAGAGCTATTGCAAGGCAGTCCCGAACAGGCAGATGTGTGTGCGAGGATGTCGATGAGAACTTCCGCAGGGAGCGTGGTTATGGTGCGAGATCGGCTAGTCGCAATAGAAGATGACTCGTTTAGAAAATAGCGGGAAATTTGAGTGATGAGTGTTTGTGATAGAAGTTACTGCGAAGGAGAGTGTACAAGCGAGTGAAGGACGAGTCCGGCGAGTCAAGCAACGTCAGGCGTCTGTGTAGCCTGGGGACGTTCGTGTGGCTTGGCTTTGCCAAAATTCCGCCTTGTTTGTCCAGCCAATAAATGTTCTGAGACGCTCTTAATTGAACCCGTAGAAAAGCACATTACAGAATAGGTACGCTTGTCTCCTAGATATCAACTAGTTCGGCCAGGTGGCGGTGGTCACATGAATAGACGTTCCAATATTAAACGTTCCAATACAGCTATTAATCTTTGGTAGTATAGTGGCTAGTATATCCGCTTGTCATTCAGATGACCGCGGGCGACCCGGGTTCAATTCCCGGCCAGAGAGATTTTTTCTCCCTCTGACCGAGGGAGGGCCTGCAGGCGCCCTTTTCCTTCGCAAAGCGAAGGTGTCATGGTGCATGCCAGTCCTTTTGACCTGATTTCATGCATTTATACTCTTTCGCGTGATGTTTATCGTCAACCTCGGACAGTCACCTTGGGCTGTTACTACCGCCAGAGCCAGACCGCTGTTCAGTGTGTCAGGGTGGGTTGAACGCCTGGGACCATTCAATCGGACTCCAGGAACATCGTGAGTGTATTCGTCAATAACATTTGTCTTTTTGGTATACTCCATACACCATGCGTCCAGGGGGACAGGTTGCCTTCGACGGCAAGGCTTGCTCCGACAAGACTGCGACGTAAGATCCCATAGATACGACGATTTCACACCCTGAAATACAGAAAATGCATCTTTCGGGAACCCGAAACTAAAAGGAAAGTTCAACGTGGCGTTCACGCCCGCTGCGCCGCCCGCCATTGGTCGTACTTGAGCACAGCGTGCAGCAGGACTTGCGCGCCGGTGGCACTGAAAGTCAAACGAGCACGGGATCAGCAACTTGCACAAGATAAAAATAACTTAGATAACAAAGATGAACAGACTTACCACTCTTCAGGAGACGTGTACTCCCGTGGGTTGTGCGACAACCCATCCTTCGACGGTACGAAAATCATCGCAGTGGGGCAGCGCTTCGAAACGGCGCAGCTACCAATGAAGACGCGACGAGCGACATCTGCATGTGGCCCGGGCAGACGTTGGTGCTGCGGGGCGAGAGAGTGAGGATGCCCTGTGGGCGTTGGAAAGACATATGTGTCAGACAACCAGGGTAAACAACCTCTGCCGGGAGGAAGCGTAGGACCAACGGTCGAAGCGAGACCCTTGTGCTTTTTGGCGATGGCGTTGCTGGCGGTGATGATCCGCGCTGCGCAGAGGAGGGAGTCGGCTCTGGCCGAGAACGGCGTGGAGCCAGTGTGGCAGTCGCGGCCGTGGATGTCGATCGTGAACCAGCGGTACGCCTGCCCGCCGCGGACGACACCGATCTTGGCGTTCTCCTCTCCCAGAATCGGTCCTTGCTCTGGCATGAGACGCGTTAGTCTCTTGCGTCTGGAATGTGACAGGACAGCCATGAAATACTTGCCGATATGCAGCTCGAAGTGCGCCCCGAGCGGGAACCCCTGGTGGCTGCACGCCGTCTCGCCGAGGAAGCCGATGCGCTCGAGCTCCGACTTCATCGTCGCCGTAGAGTCGGCCACGTCCTGCAAAGACCATGCCTTATCGAGGGGGGTGTGGCCCGCCCAGACGGCGGAGGAAACGATGGATTTCGGGAAGCGAGCGCCTTCTTCGCTGCAAAAATACAAACTTGTAAATGAACTTGTTCAAGGGCCGGGTAACTGAATGTGGCCAAGGATCTGTACTTCGTCCAGTTTACGACAGCCACCGGGTACTCCGTCTCGACCTTGTTTTCATGCAAGCTGCGCATGACTTCCACCCCGGCGAGCACGCCGAGGATCCCGTCGTATCGCCCGCCTGAGGTAGAAGCGTGAGCCGGCGACCCATGTCTGAACATAACGATAAGTATTACTCACCGGTCGGCTGAGTGTCCAAGTGAGAGCCCATGGCCGTCGGCGGCCCCTCGCGCTTCCCCGGCCGGACAGCGAAGATGTTGCCCATCTTGTCGACGGTCACGGCGCAGCCGAGCGTCTCCATCTCCTTCACGAACCACCTCCGGAACTTCGCGTCATTATCGTCGAGTGAGAGGCGCGCCATGCCGGTTTCTGTCGGCCCGCTGTACGGGCATAACAGCAAGGCAAACGATGAGCATGCAAAGGTAAGCGGGCGGAGGGGACCACTTACGGGCCGTAACGAAGCGCCGCCCCAAATTCGCAAGTTTCGTGAAGAGTCTTGTTGAATCGGTCGGCATTGACTCGAAGCGCGGATGAGTACGCGCGACAAAGAAGTACGGGAGCAAAGCTTGAGGCTGAGCCGCGGACCGCCCGCAACGTGCGCGGGAGTAACGGCCGTACGCGAGGGTTAACAGTGAGCATTAGGAGATATCACAGAGGTCCAAGTGAGAAGGGAGTGAGGTGAAAAGGAGGGGTGAGGTGAAAACGGAGAAGACCTTGGTGGGAAGTCTTCTCCGTCGCAGTGCGGTACGCATATGATACCATCTCGATTTCCGCAGGTTATACAATCCTGCGCTTGTATCGGAGCGGAGTATCTCTAGTATCACGTTTAAATCAGGCCATCTTCATTTGCAGCGACATGCAAAGTGTATCGATAGAGGTCGAAAAGTGGCTTTCAACCAAGGGGCAGTAGCCTTTGCCGCGACAGCCCGCGATAGCCATGCATGCCAGCCTGCATGTCATGAGTGACTCGACCCTACAAATTGGAGTATGACTACCAGTGGCCACACAGTTTTTTATAGTGTAGTTTGTGGGGATTGTGAACATGGCACGATCCCGTCCGATCCACTTCGCCTTGTCTTCGCTGGCAGGGTGTCTTCGCGACACGCGTGCTGTCGTTTTTCTTGCCTTCCTCTCTTCGCGACTGACTCACGCAGTGCCCGTCTTCCTACCGACTCTTTAGCTTCAGCAGCTTAATACCGTAGATCTACACCTTTTCATGCCTCTTCATATCTAAAGAACACATGCTGAATACGTGTTAGCATCTTCACAGACGATGACCCTTCCCGACTGGTATTCAAACCCGGCCGCTCGCAGCTGGGCCAGCCTCCGGGCGTCTTCTGACCATCCCTCGGTCTTCCACCGCGGTGTACTTCCAAACTACTCCCAAACCCCCCTCATCGATCTCCCCTCCGTCGCCGCTGAGCTCGGCGTCGCGCGCGTGCTGCTCAAGGACGAGTCCTCCCGCCTCGGCCTTCCGGCGTTCAAGATCCTCGGCGCGTCGTAGGCGACTTTCCTCGCTCTCTGCTCGCGGTTCTCGCTCGATCCAGATTCGGCGACTCTCGACGAACTCCGGGCGCGCTGCGCGCAGGCCAGTCCGCCTCTGACGCTTCACGCTGCGACGGACGGCAACCATGGCCGAGCAGTAGCCAGGATGGCACACCTTCTGGGTCTCCGGGCCCGGATCGTCGTTCCCGCTGCCGTCACAGCTCGGTCTAGGGCTTTCATCAGTCCGAGTGCGCGGACGTCGTCATCGTCAACGACGACTACGACGCTGCCGTCCGCGCCGCCGCCCGCGCCGCCGCTCGCGCGCCGAGGAAGCCGGCCCGGACACTGCGCTCCTCATCCAGGACACGGCGTGGGACGGCTATGAGGACGTCCCGATGCAGATTGTGTCCGGGTACACGACGCTCTTCACCGAGATCGACGAGCAGCTCGCTGCGCTTTCCAGTTCTTCGCCCTCGCTCGTCGTCGTCCCTGTCAGCGTCGGCTCCCTCGCGCACGCTGCAGTCCTCCACTACCGCTCCTCCTCTCGCTCCTCCGACCCGCCTTCGATTCTGACAGTCGAGCCAGCCACCGCGGCATGTATTCTGCCAGCTTCTCGGCCGTCAAGGCCACGTCCATCGCCACGGGTGAGACGATCATGCTCGGCCTTAACTGCGGCACCGTGTCGTCCCTTGCCTGGCCCGACCTCCTCGCCGGCATCGACGCTGCCATCGCCATCCAGGATCGCGAGGCGGACAAGGCCGTGCACGACCTCGCCCAGCTGGGCGTCTCTTCGGGACCGTGCGGCGCGGCCACGCTCGCTGCACTGCGAGGCGTCCTTGGCGGTCCGCATGCTGCCAAACGCCGCGCGACCCTCCAACTTGGGTCCGACGCGGTGGTGGTCATCGTCAGCACTGAAGGGAGCCATGTGTATTTGGATACGGCGGTGGAGGAGGCGTCTTGAAGCTTAACGGAGCAATGTGATATTTGGCTCGCTGAAAGCTGTGCGCACTGCGTGACAAATTCATGCGATTGCGCGCTGCGATGACCTGCTGTAGCTCTTAACAGCATTTATCTTGGCCTGAGGGTTTCAGAGAAAGTCAGTACAATAATTCAGACGGCAATCCCCCCCCCCCTTCCACGTCCACGCAATGCGCAGAGCGAGTCAATGCTGCGATGGCGCCCGAGATGCCCTCTTTCATGCCAGTCTGTTCCACAGTTTGCTATCCGACTGTCATAAATGTCCGTCTTCGTACGCATCCACTCCACTCCTACGTAGGCCTCCCATCCAGTCTCAAGGCAAGTCTGAACGAAAGACAATCACGCTCAACCCGGTACAGCACACCTCGACCTTTGCATGGTGCAGTAGGAACAGACAGAAAAGAAGCGAAGCGGCGGCAGCAGCAGATGAGCACAAAGGAAAATTCAAGAAAGGTGACAGCAGGTAGACCACCGAGCAGTTGAAAGAGACGAGAGAAACGAAGCATGAAGACGATACGGTTGTTGTGTAGTGAAAGAGATGATTCAACGCCAACGTGAGTTGTTTGTTGTGTGTGCGGTGTGGTGAATAAAAGCGGTAATAGAAAGCGACGAAGCAAGGAAATTGAGCGGAAAAGAAAAAGAAGAGCAGTAAGCGGCAGCAGCGTTGCAATAGTTTCCCCCCCTCCGGTACCCCAGTCACTCTCCCCCCCGAACCCCTCCGGTTGACCTCCCTCCCCGAAGCCCTTCCCCCACCCGTCTTCAAATCCGTTTGACCCAAATGCGAATGAGTCCCCGTTCGACCCTATCCCGACTTCTACCCAGCCTAATTACGCCTCGTCCTCCCTTTGTTCCTCACCTCAACCCGCCGCCGATGCCCGGTTCCGCCTCAAGCAGCCTCCGCGGGCTTCTCCGCCGTCTCCTCCTTCTCATCCTCGACCTCATGGGCCTTCTCTGCCACGGCCTGCTTCACGCCCTCCACGATCTTCTGCTTCCCCTCGTCGCCCTGCCCCTCGAACTCGACCTTCGGCGCGGGCGGCGGCACCGCAGCGGCGACGGCGGGGGCCGCTTCGGCGGCGTCGCTGGGGCTCGTCCGGCCCGTGGTGACGCTCCCCTCGGTCGCGGACGTGGCCGCCGTCGTGGCTGTCGCGGAGCTGCTGTCGATCGTGCTCGCGGGCGCGTCGGGCAGGACCCACTTCTTCCACACGCCGTGCCGCAGGCGGACCTTGAGCTCGTACACCTCGACAAGGTCCGAGAGCGCGAGCGTGTCGCGCAGGGTCGGGATGTCGGTCGAGAGCGCCTTAATGCGGTTGAAGGTCGTGAAGACGGGGATGTCGACCCAGCCCTCAGAGTCCATCTGCACGCGCCCCGTTAATACAATGTCAGTTACAGTGCGTACAATCGAGACCTGGCACGAATGCAGACGCACCTGCTGCCGCAAGAAGAAGTCCCGGACGAGGTTTTGAGTGGTGAAGTAGTACTCAAGCTGAGCGTCGCAACAGACGATCAGCAGTCCCGCCTCTACCGCAGCGTGTCAACGGCCCGTACCTGACCAAGGAGGTAGAACCGCAACGGGTCGAGCGCGACGGGCGAGTTGGTTATCGGCGTGGGCATGGGCATCGGCGCGGGCTTGATGTGGCCGCCGGCCGCGGGCGGGGCGCCGAACATCTGGAAGCTCGGCTGCTGGCTCGCCTGAGGGACAAAGTACATGGGGGGCGCCATGGCGCCCGGCGGCGGGCCGTGGAAGTGGTGTCCTCTCGGCGCACGGGGGCCGCCGCGCGGACCGCGACCACCTGGCGCACGCGGAGGGAACGTCGCGCCAGGCGCGGGGTGCGCGAGACCGGTGCCGTTCGCCTGCTGAGAAGGCTGCCGGGGTTGCGACTGCTGCTGGGGCTGCTTCTTCGGCGGCGCGGAAGGTTGGGCGGGTGCGCCGTTCGTTTGGGGTGCGCTGGCGCCGACAGGTGCGGCCGGGGCGGCGGGAGCGATGAGGGAAGCGGAGGAAGGAGTAGGAGCAGACCCAGCGGGGGCCTTCGCCTTCGCCTTGGACTTCTTGCCCTGGCCAGCGGGCGCGGTCGGCGCCGCGCCCGACTCGTCGCCGGCGGGAGCGGTGGGCGTCCGAGGACCGGACGACTTCGGTTGCCGAGAGGACGCGGAGCCGGCCGCACCGCCCTGCTGCCCCTGGCGCCCGCGCGCAGAGTCGGCCTTGCGGCGCTGCTCGCGGTCGTTCATGGACGGGGGGAGGATCATCTCCGAAGCGGGGATCGAGACCCAGTTGCCCTTCTTGCCTGCTCATCCAATCACGCACCAAGCTCATCACCATCAGCACCTGCATCATTAAGCCAGAGGGGAAGGGAAAGTGATTTAGACGCACCCTTCTTCCCGCGCCCCTTGCCCCCTGACGGCGCTGGCGCCGGCTGCCCCTCGCCCTCAACACGCGGTTTCCGCTCCTTGCGCTTCTCCTTCTTAGCCACCGCGTCGCTCGCGCTCGGCCACGCCGACTCGTCCGTCACGGGAGGCGGCAGAGCCACCGCGGGGGTGGGCGCCGACTCCTTCTTGCCCGCCTCGTCGTCTTTCTTGTCCTCGGGCGCAGCCACAGCCGCGTCCTTCTCCTCGCCTGGCGACAACGGCGCTGAGCCCGGCGCGGGCGGGGATGACGGCGCAGAGCGTGTCGCGGCCGCAGCGGCCATCTGCTCGCGGCGCACAGCCCAGATGTTCACCTTCGGCGGAGAAGGCGGCGGCACGGGCTTCTTCTCGGCGGGCGCGGACTCGGACTCGCCCTCCTCCTTCTCCTTCTTATCCTCGGTAGCGACCTCAGCAGGCGCGGGTGTTTCGGACGACTTGTCCATGGAGACCTCGTGCTCGATGGCCGTCTCGGGCGCGGTGGTGCTGGATGCGGGGGAGTCGGAAGACGGCGTCGCTGCTGCGTCTGAAGACGTGGCGGAGGCCGAGGGACCGCGGCGGGCGCGCTCGGCCCACGAAAGAGACGTGGCCATTTTGTTCGGAAGGGTTGGGCAGGAGACGAGGTGGAGATGCGAAGGTCTGCGCCCGGTCGAAGGGAAGGGGGCCAAGTTGAGATGGATGTCAGTCGATTGAAATCAGATGAGCGGGTAAGGTGCGATGTAGATCGAATCCCAGGTCTGAGATCCGCGGCGCCAAATTGAAAGGCATCGGTGCGGACCGAGCCTAATAAGACGGACATGGGCCAGGGAACGAAGCGAGAAGACGTCCGCGCCGCTCGCCCGCGCCCTGCCCGGTAAATCCCAGACAAGTTCACCGCGCAACGCCAGCACTCCCGCCCATCTCACCCCGTTAGACACGCCTACACCATTCTGACTGCCCCAGCGCACCGAGGGCGTTCTGCCCGGTCTGTCCCCGCCTGTCGCTTGGACAGACATAAAAATTGTGTTCCGCACCGGCGGGTGGGCGTGCGAATGGCCGGGAAGCGTGCAGCCGATTTGGTGAATATGTGGGACTGAATCTGCAGCTCACCTCGGACGAAAGTACGAGACGATCTGTGGCTCGAGCGCAGACACACGGCGCTCGGGCGGAGAGATGCGAGGCGGGTTCGGACGAGCGCGACGGAGGGGGGGCAAGGGCGTAGGTTCGAGCGGTCTTCACGACAGTCGCTTCGAATTCGGCGGGGGCGGGTAGAGTCGCAAGCGCGGGGGGGAACGGGGGGATCCGGGTGCGTAAAAGCGGGCGGAGAGGGTAAAGCGCAAAAGGGTGAGACTGGCTCGAAGAGGAGGTCGTGCGTGGCCAAGCGCTCAGGCAAAGAAGTTGGACGGCGAAGGCGTGTCGGCGTTTACCCGCCGGTTTCTAAGGAAATGACGGCCCAATTCTCATTGTATTTCCTAGAAAGGCATAGAACGCAGCTGCCGTGCGTCTTCCTTTCTGCTTTTCAGAAGGCAATGTGCCCCATGTAGAATTATTTTTATTGGTCTTTTGAGCAACTGAAGCATCATTATTACCTGTTCTCTGGGGTACCATTCAGCGAAGTACCGGTAATGCCCGAGGGACCGAAGCTCAATGCTCGCAGGCCAACAACATTTTACAGCCCTCCCACTTGGAGATGTTGAAAGGAGCGACAATAGAGCTTTTGATGGTTCTTGGACACCACTGTCTCGGACAAGACGTCCGTATGCGGCCTCACAATCGACAGTTAGACTGCCGAACTTCCCTCTGTCCCGCAATGCCGTGTGTCGTTCCGAAGTCCGTGTCTGCCTTGTCCTGTCAGAGTGCAGCTTATAACAGTACTATAGTTCTTGACGGTATTCGATTTCCCTTCCCCATATCTTCTATCTGGCAGGTTCGGATGATGTCGACGCTTGCAGTTGCTGGACTGTGACGTCCATAATGTTGCTCACGCTCTTTGTTTAACCGCATTAGGCTTCAATAGACTGTGCTATTCCTCTGAGGCTTATTGATCGCTGGACCGAGTCAACCACCAAGACGCAGCAGAGAAGACGGAGGCAATACCGGAGTCAAAATGCCACACCAAGAAGAAGCGTCGCGCAGTCAACCCGGTCGAGCCTGTCAAACATGGTACTCAAGGCGTCGAGGTGACCCCTTTCGATAACGCTCCAGGTTGCCTGAGGGCTATGCGCTTCTGCGCTAACCTGGCTTGGAGCTCAGCATGGAGTCGGAGGAGCTCCTCCTGGCGAGCAAAATACCTCTTGAGGCTCGTGAAAATGTTCTCAATCTGAGCAACGAGGTGTTGTGTCTCCGCGGCACTGAATTCCGGGGTTATAAAGATTGAATTTACCCTCCTTCTATTAGGCACATGAAAGGTCCAACCGACCACCCCATAGCCTGCTCGCAGTCTCCATCATAACTCCAAGCATCAGAAGCGCTGTGGATCTTTTTCGGTGCTTCACGCCAAACAGGGTCATCGTTATGCACCAGCTCCCGTGGCTCCGCACACGTCTTCTGACTTGTTCCATCTTCCCTCTTCAGCCGCAGATCACCATCGCTCCCTTCTCGTACATTTCTCTGCCGCTTGATTGATGGACTACATCAACCTCCAAAGCGGGCGAGCAGCGCTCTCGCCATTCTCGGGCGCGCTCGTCCCCGTCAACGGCCCGCCCCAGGCGCTCGACGACCCAGATTGGGAGACCATCCTGTGCGCCTTCCCCTTCCCGTCTTCCTTCTTAAGACCGACGAAATAAATTCCATTCTTTCTCAGTGAGATCCCCAACGGCCAAGTAGTCCTCTACCACCCGGCCTCGCACGCCCTTGCCGTCCAGACCCCGCGTCCCTCCGACCGCCTCCGCAGCCTCCCTCCAGCATCCTCGGCCTCCCCAGGCCCACCATCAACAGCCCAGCACCCACCCTCCAGTCCTGCCGCGCCCCAAACCTGCCCAACCTGCCACCGCCCCCTCCCACCAACCCAGCAGCGCCGCAAGAGCCCGCGCGAGACGAACTACTTCCATCTCCTCAGCCAGGCCAACTCGGCAGCGGCCAGTCGCGCGGGGACGCCGGCGCCATCAGAGGGCGGGACGGATGGCGAGGAGGATACGGACGCGGGGAATAGGGCGGATGGGTACTACGAGGTGCGTTGTGGCTTGGGTCAGGGGTGAGGGAAGACGAGCGCTGAAGGCTTGGGTGCAGAGGTTCTTCGTGGAAGAGAAGAAGCTGGGGCGAGGGGCTTGGGGAGGCGTGTACTTGTGCCAGGTGCGTCGTTTGAGCTCGTGCCGACAAGGCGACATGCTGACCGACGCGTGGACGGATGAGCAGCACGTCCTGGATGGGAACTTCCTAGGTGCGCAATCTCGTCTAAATCCACATCCGCTCGGCGTTCAGAATGAATGTGGTGCTCACATGTGTGTTCTTCTGTGCAGGCCACTACGCTGTGAGCTCACTCTCCTTCTGGGAATGAGAGCTCAACGAGACTGAAGCTGCGCGACTGCATATACAGGTCAAGAAGGTCTGTCCCTCTTCCTCTCGTACCTGTTTTCACCTGGCTGATCATCCCTACACTCACAGATAGCAGTCGGGACGTCGCACGAGTACCTGCTCAACACCCTCAAAGGCACGCGGTTCTTGCCCACTAACCCCAGAATCCTCCCAACTTTTTTCCTCCGGCGCGCACTGACGAACATGAACCCCACACGTTAGAGGTCCGTCTGCTCGAAACGCTCCGGCACCCCAACATCGTCGACTATCACCACTCTTGGGTCGAAAATAGCCGGCTCTCGGCCTTCGGTCCGGCCGTGCCAGTCCTCTAGTTTGTCCCTTCCTCGCCCTTCTGCCCAAGCTCCCGATCCCTCTTCCCTTGTCCCTGCAACTGCAAAGCCACTAACCCCCCCTGCCCACGCAGCGTCCTAATGTCATACGCCAACGGCGGTTCCCTCGCGCAGCTCGTCAAAGCGCGGCAAGGGTTCCATCCGACGTCCTCACTCGAGGGGGATGTGATCGCCTCGCCCTCGGACCAGACCCGCGAGGAGCGCATCGCAGCTGCGAAAGCTGCGCGCAGAGGCCGCCGCGCAAGTGAGCATGCTGGCGCCGGGGGGGGCAGGAGGAGCCCCCGGAACTCGGCGGTCCACTATTTGAGGCCGGATGAGATGCTCGGGCTGTTTGAGGATGTCGCGACGGGGCTGGGGTTCTTGGTGAGTGCGCCGGGCATGCGGGATGATGTGACAGGGGAGGAAACTGATGTGCGGGTGGGAGGGTAGCACTCGAAAGGGATTTTGCATTTGGATTTGAGTACGTTCGATGCTCCCACTGTCATCAGTTGTCCGTTCCTAAAACAGCTCAACTCCAGAACCGGCCAACGTCCTCCTACAATGGGATGACGACGACCTGATGTACGTGTCCTCTCCTGCCCCCCACTTGCCACCCTTCCACCCGCCCACTAGACCCCTCCCTCTCTGACACATCCCTATCTCCCAGTCCGCGCGCGATGCTCTCCGACTTCGGCTCGGCGCTGTCAGCGCACACAAATGCGCACGAGCGCTCGGGCGCGTCGGGTACGCTTGAGTACGTCGCGCCCGAGACGCTCGAGGTCGACCCGCGCACGGGACGGCTCTGCGAGTACACGACCAAGAGCGATATGTGGTCACTTGGTGGGTCTTGGATCCTCCCTCTCCCCTCTGCTATACTTGGTTTCCTCCCGGGCGATATTTAGATGCAGGGCGCTGATAGAGAGCGTGCGGTGGATCAGGAATGATCCTCTTCGAGATGTGCTTCTTCCGCTTGCCGTACGACGATGTGGACGATATAGACCGACTGACGAACAATATACGAGGATACCGAGGGTGCGTCCATCCTCCCTCTTCTGTCCTCCGTCCTCTCCTCTCCCACTCCCTACTCGTCACCCACTCTGACGCCGCTGAACGCTGATCATGGGGAAACGAAACTAGGTTCGACGCTGCAGCCCGACATGCCGCGCGCGTCTCGCGCCCCAATCTCCCCGTCGAGTTCCTGCACCTCTTGTCTAGCTTGCTCAGCCTCAATCCCGTCGAGCGCCCGTCGACGGACCGGATCTTGAGCGCGATTGAGCAGGCGAGGAACGAGGTGCGTCGGGTCCTCTTTTCCTCCTTCCCTCCCTTTTTTTTCTACTTTCGCCCTGCTTGCTTCCCTTTTCTTCGTCCTCTTTTCTTTCTGCTTTCCCAGGCCATGTTGATAGAGCTGGCCGGATGCTCTCCCCTAGCAGGTGCGCTTCAATGAAGTGGCCGCAACCGAAGCCGTCGCGCTCGTCCCACGCCGCCCGTCTGACACGCCGCACATCCTGTTCGACCCCTCCCGCAAAACTGTCCCGGGCGTCCCGCCGTCGCCCTCCCTCAAGCCGCTGACCGTCTCTCACGCCTTGCCGCCGCCTCCTGCGCCCGCCCCGCACCTCGCAACCCGTCGCACGAGCGTGAGTTTCTCTTTTCTTTGCTTTCGCCGCGTTGCGGGCGTGATGAGTGAGGGAGGTCGGGGGGATTAGATTCCGAGAGCGAAGGCCGCGATTGCTATGGTCCCGGGGTATCATCGCGCGCGCGAAGTGCTCCATCGCCGGAGACGACGTGGGACATCGGCGAGGGACATCCAGCTGCTGAAAACTGTCTGTGCGATACTCAAGGTGAGTACCTCGCATCCCTTTACCGTTCCATTCCTCTTGCCCCCGCCTTCGACGTCTGATGCTGGTAAGCGAGGGACAGCTCTACACCCTCTTCCGATCCTGCCCGGGGGACACCCTTCCGCGCGCCCCACAGACCTACCTCGTCTTCGCGTTCGCGCTGCTTGACTTCTGGCTGCCCGGGATTTGGGCGTCCGTCGCGCTGCTGGGTGTGCACTTGGGCGTCCTGCTCTGGCCGATCAGCCGGAGGTGTGCGTTGTGATTCCGGTGTATTGGGTGGGGAGGGGTTGATGGCGCGGGAAGGACGAGGAAAAGGGAGGGGGATAGTAAGGAAGGCATCGAGTGCCAAGGCTATGGGCTGTGTCGTGTGCTTGGATTTCTAGTGGACATGCATTCCGTTTCTTGAGCTGGGTGAAAGGGTGAAGTTCGTTCAAAAACCCTTCGTCGGGTGTTGCGGATACTAAGCACAGGGACTTTACAGGCCTGCAGTTGCGTGTGCATGCGCGTCAGTTACAAGGCCATTAATTCAGCAGCGCAACCTCGGAGAACGACCTTTCCTCGTCGTGGCCATCCGACTTGCCTTTTTTCCTGCTATCTACCCAGTCTCTCCATTTTGTTCAAGAACCAAACCATACTCGAATTTTCCTCATCAATTCCACAGAGCCGAGGATCAGTCGGATACCCTCGCTGCTGGTATAGGCTAAACTATTCTAATAATGTTCAGAAATGTGAAATATACCTCAATTTTGAGGCTACGATAGAACAGCGAAGGAGTGGGGACTGAAGGAGGGCGGCCGAAGCATGACGTCTTCGTGCTACGTACGGGTCGAGTTGCCCCTGCTCAACAATCCGAAGAAAGACAAAACAACAATGCGATGAATGACAAGGATATGCGTTACAGAAGGCTTGCAAAGCGGGTATTGCAGAGCGTCGGGAAAGTGAAATATCGTCTACGCCAGCCAGCTCCACCAGCTCCGCAACCGAGATGGTTCGGACAGCTCGCGCTCAGACTGCCAGAAATCCGTGCCGTTGGGGCCATAGATTTGGTTGAGCACCGCTGCCAGGCGGATCCCGCCTACTGCGAGGGTCTTTTCGAGCAGGTGCGGGCCGTGGATGGGCTGAGAAAGACATGGTCGGGTCAGTACACATCGGTCGGTAAGTAAGCGAAAGAGAGATGGCGAGGAGTTATGAGAAGGAGAAGGGGCGCGACGTACGTCGAGGTATTCTGGAGTTGAAAGCTCTGGGATCGGCTCCATAGACGCGGGGAAGGCGATTCTGCAGGAGCATACTTGTCAGCCATAAGCTCGCCGCGAACAGACCAGCTGTTGCGGAGGCGTCTCACTGGCATGTCAGGCGCCTCGTGTCGCTTGCCCAGAAGAACGGACAAGCCGGCAAGTTGGGGTCCGGCGCGTCCGGGATGTCCGGCGCCCCGAGCACCAACTGCTTGACCCTGCCGAGCGTCGTGGAAGGCGCAGTCGGAGCGGGGAAATGGTCGCCTTCGAGAGGACAGTCTACCCAGTTGGTATGCTGCGTGGCCCACCATGACTGAATGCCTTCGGTGATGATCCAGCGGACGCTGTAGATAGTCCGTGAGTGACGGGAGCTATGGGGCGTGCGGCGGTTGACCTACTAAGGATCATAGATATTCCCGCGCAAAGCGGACTCGATGCGCTTTCTGCAAAGAGGTCGGTCGGTATTGAAGCAGATGATGAGCAGTGAATCAGACGAACGAGGGGAGGGGCGTAGTGTAGTTCGAAAGCTCGCGAATGCGCTGGTTGATGAGGAGCGAGTCCCAAACCGAGTGCAAGTTTGTGTGCCGGCCGTCAAATGTGACGAAATCTAGGAAGCAAAGAACGTATACTATCAGCACAGCGTCGGAGAGGACAAACGGGCAGTCTGACCTTGGTTACCGCCGTAGTGCCGTCCTGTGAGGTGCAGCGGCTGGTGCAGATCACCGAAGAAGTGGACGAGGAAGCGGAGTGGTATATCACTGCTCAACCATTCGTTAATCTTGTCGCTGCTGAAACCAGGTAGAAATCTCCGGGCGCACCCTCCACCGTCTATCAGCTGCTGCGTCACTTTCCAAATGCCAGTGATGATGTTGCTCGTCGGATAACTCCAGCCGTCTTCGCCGAAGGAACAGTGAGAAGGTGGGTAATCAGTATTCGGGTTGATGTAATGGAGTTTCGAGAGTTCGGGGCTTGGTGAGGACATGCGGGCTGTTAGCGTTGACTCGCTGATGCATAATCGAGCTGGACGAGACTAACTGTTCGCGCCGGATCGTGTCTGCCCATGCAGCTACAGACGCGAGCTGGGGATGAAAAGGTATCAGGAAAAGCAGGAGATGACTCCGTAGCGAAGATGTGCACATGTCCTTTTGCCCACGGCGGCAGTATGATCGACAATTTACGGATGGTTTCGGGATGCAGATGTGCTTGAGCAATCGTTGCGACGATTCGATGACCTTTTTGAACGTAACGACGGCGTAATCAGCAGCGCTATGCGACATGCAAATCTCGTCGACAGACCGTCAGCTCCCCAGGCAAGTGTCGATGGCAGCACCGCAGCGAGGACGGTGAGACCGGCGATCGAGCACAGCCGCATGATAATATATGGCGAGGTATCAGCGAGGAAGTGAGTAGATCAGTCGTGGGTATGGGTATGGTCGAATGAGCGGTAAGTAAAGATGGTTGGAATGAGGAATGGATGTGAGATGAGATGAGATGACTGTCGAAGGGGATGAGAGGGGGGGACTCCGATTGTGGTATCGCCAGCCACTTGCTCAGGGCCGGCGCCATCCCATCTGCTGCGCCAAGCTGGGTCGGAGATACTCTTCTTTGTAACTTTCAAGGCTATTCCGGTTTAAACTGGTCTTCTTATGTACTGTACGAACGCTCAGGTGACAGACAAAAGGTTGTCGTGGGAGGGAACCCCTTAATCGGCAGCGCACAGACATTCACCGACCGATCCCGCATGATGTGTTGGGCTGCAGTCCGCATTCTTTCAGTAAACTCGAAAGACTTTTAAGTTATTCCAGCCGGGAGGATCAACCAAAAGTTCCGGGATCCCGTAACTAAGCAAATGAAGGCAGCTGCAGCGACTCACAGCACACGTCTCTGAGTTGCCCGTCAAACTGCCTGAAATTCCGAGACGTTAGTGAGATTGGAAAGCTAACCTTTGTCTTTATGGCACTTCTAGTAAAGGCAACAATTCTGTCGAGCGACATGCGTGATACTTCATTCAGCTACTGCATTCACAGCATATAACACTGCCACTCCTTCACCGCTCTTCCACAAGTCAAGGTGATTAGGGCCCATTTTAAGGTATGTAGTTCCATTTTAGTTATCCGGGGTCAGAGAAATCAAGACGAGCCGCCGCCAAACCCGCCATCAGACCCATCGTCCTGGCCACCGCCCTGGCCACCCCCCGAGTCCCACCATTACCGAAGCCAGCCCCATTACCGCCGCCGTTGCCATTGCCGTTGCCATTCCCACCATTCCCACATTTCCGCCCCCATTTCCGCCCCCATTCCCATTTCTATTCCCACCATTCCCATTCCCGTTGCCATTCCCGTACCCGTTCCCGACTCAATCTTCCGCCCCGTCGCCGAAGCACGCTGCGCCCCACTTGAGCTTTTTCTTCTCCGGCTTTTCCACATACTTGATGACCTGCTCGGGATTCTCGACGATCTTCTCCACGGGCTTCTCCACGACTTTCTCGACGGTAACGGACTTTTCGACGACTTTGTAGACCGGCTTCTCGACGTACTTAACTTCCTTCTTGGGCCGCGGCGCGACCTTGTATTCTTGGGCTTCTCCACTCTGTACACCTTCTTGGGCTGCATGAAAGCTTGTTAGGGCGAAGGAAGGGAGGGTGAGGAAGGAGAGAGACGTACGCAGACGTGGTACTCCTTTTTCGGCCGGTAATGGTGCTTTTACGGCTGTGATAAGGCACTCGTGAGCAGCATATCCCAAAACCTTCAGACCCTGCGGAAGTAATTACCCTTTTGTGATTTTGTGATACTCCTGGCTGTGCCCTCCGTTCCTGGAGCCTCCTCCATGGCCACCGCGGCCACCGCGATTGCGGCCGCCTCCCCTCCCGCCGCTGCGTCCGCCGCTGCGCCCGCCACGCCCGCCTCGACCCCGACCGTCCCGCCTCTGAAGGTTATTTTCACCCAGTCTCTCTCCCTGGTCGGCTTCCTCTTGAGGGCTACGTTTGACGAGGCCGAGGCCGTTGCCTGAAACGACATCGGCGCTGCCTGCGATAGCAGCTAGCGCGGACGCCGAAAGAGAGAGGACAATGAGGATGATGGAAGTGCGAATTACGGTGTTCCTATGAGTTTAAGATGTGCTGGAACTGAAGGGGCTGGTGTGCATTCAGCAAGTGAAGATTTGTGAAGCCGTTATATATACTTGAAAGCTTGGCTGCGCTGCGTGGTAATTTACCAGCTGCGCCAGAAAATAGTCTGGCTGAGCCTTTACCGCAGGTGTCCACGAGCTGTTTCGACAGTCATTAGAACTGCTGGCGGCTTCCAAGCTGCGTGTCAAGCTGCGTGTCGATTCGCAGTCTAGAAGGAAACTGCGGAGCCCGAACAGGGAAGGTCCAAGAACTTGAAGGAACCTTGGAAAGCAAGTTCACTGCAACAGCTGGACAACTAAAGATCATGGGCCTCTACGGAATAATATAGCACTTCCACAGCATAGATCCTGTAGGTGGTTGTGGCTGAAATCTCCGCCGATGCATCGCAGTTTGCGAAACGCGGTGCAGTGTAATTGACCTTTGATAGACAGTGTGAATGGGAAATCGGCGCAAGTTAAAAAGACCAATAAGAGGAATATATATATCCCAGGCTCACAGTGGAAAGTGAACGGGGTGCTGTGAGGGCATGTGCAGCTTGGCGCTCCACATCGATACCGGCAACTCCCCGACGGCCTGCCCCGCCTGACGCGTCTGAAGCCGCGTCCTGAGGATCGCGTCGCGTTCCCTTCGACCGCCATCGCTCGTTCACTCTCAAAGCCTTTCTCAAACTCACTCTCAGCGCTGACCGCACGTTCCGTGCGAAGCGCAATCTCCAACGATGCCGGCGCAGGAGAAGGCAAAGAAGCTCAAGTTCAAAGACAAGCTCGTCCAGAAGGGTCAGTCCTACCGGATTCCGACATCGGGACTGCATGCTGAGATCTGTGCGAGTAGGCGTTCAAACGAGCGAGCTCCTCCGGAGATTGAAGGTGAGCTTTTTCTGAGGCTTCTTCTGGATCGTGTTGCTTATCTCCAAGGCAGGCTCTCCATGACGAGCTCGCCGAGATGGACCAGGAGACGGTGGACAAGACCAGCCTGTCCGCCGTCGCCAAGCAGCTCCTTGATAAGTCGATTCTCCTGCACAAGGACAAGGCCGTGAAGGCGCTTGCAGCCTGCGGCTTTGTCGATCTGCTTCGTCTCTACGCCCCAGAAGCGCCCTATACCGCCCACGAGCTCAAGGTGAGCCATCAATTCCGCTGGGGGAACAATTAGGCCTTTGGGTTGACGGGGGCATTGTGCCATTCAGGACATCTTCACCTTCATCTTCCGCCAACTTCAATCGCTATGGAAGCCTCCGAAGGGCACCAAGCAGTCCGAGGTCCCCAACTACAACCAGTACGCAATGTCCTTTGGGCGCCCGCTCTCCTCGTCGTGCCGCACCAGGCTGACGCGTGCTGTCAGATACTACTATCTCGTCAACAGCATGGCCGACGTCAGCAGCGTTGTGCTCGTTTGCGACGTTCCCTCCCCCGACGACCTCATCATTGAAATCTTCCGCAACTTCTTCGACGGCATCCGACCCGATACGTCCGGGCGGCTCGAAGGCTACATGGCCGATATCCTCTCGCAAATCATCGACGAGTGCATCATACTTCCGCAGGACGTGCTCGAGATCCTCCTTGCACAGTTCCATGAGAACAACATCGTAGGCAGCGCACGTATCTTCTGATGAACATGCTGTTGACAGCTCAGGGGCAAACAGAAGCTCAATCCGGCGGCACATCAGCTCGCGGTGGCGGTCTGTAATAAGACGAGCGAGCGGCTTCAACGCAACGTTTGCCAGGTACACATCTCCTGTCATAAACGCCGGCCAGACCGAAGGCGCTCACCGCTCTGACACAGTACTTCACCGACACGATCATGCAAATATCGCACTCGTCGCCGACCGAGGAGGAGATCGAGGACGTCGAGTCGGCGCACAAGCTCATCCGCGCCATCCACCAGTCCGCTCCGGGCTTGCTCCTCAGCGTCATCCCGCAGCTCGAAGCCGAGCTCACGTTCGACGACGTCACCCTCCGCCTCATGGCGACGAAGACGCTGGGCGAGATGTTCGCCGACAAGCCCACGGGGCAGAAGGCGGGCGGCGAGCTTGCTCGCGGATACCCGCAGACGTGGAAGGCGTTGCTAGGCCGCAAGGTGGACAAGGCCGTCCAGGTCCGCGTCGCGCTCGTCGAGGTGTCGAAGCAGATCCTTGCAAACCACCCGCAGCTGGGGAACGATTTGAACGGTATGTGAAGATCACTTTCGCAGCGGCGGTTATTGAAACTGTTCGGATTCGGGTTCTCAGAGCTGCTCAAGGTCAAGCTCATCGACCCCGACGAGAAGGTCCGCGCCGCGACCTGCCGTCTCTTCTCCGAGATCGACTACGAGACCGCCATGCACCACACGCACCTCGATCTTCTCCAAGCTCTCGCAGAGCGCTGCAAGGACCGCAAGGTAGCTCGAGGTCTGTTCGGCCTTTAATTGCTCAGATACTGATCCAAATGGACACGCAGCACTCGGTGCGCGCCGAAGCGTTCAAGGCACTCGGCCGTCTCTTCGATCTCGCATACCCGGAGATGTGCGTACTTCTCGTGCGATCGCAGATTGTTCGATTGTACTTATATGTGTTACACAGCGAGAGCCACGACGGCGCCGCGATCCAGCAATTTGGGTGGATCCCGCAGGCGATCATTGCACCGGTAGCCATCGCGCTTGACCGGGAGACGGCCAGCATTCGGTGAGCGCGACCGCTGATTGCCATATTCAAGCAAATGCTAACTGACGCCCCGTTGCAGAGTGCTTGTCGAGGAGACCGTCGCGCAGCAGATTGTCCCTCTCCCATCGCGCGCCGACGACGAGGCCGCCTGGGTCGACCGTCTCCTCACCGTGCTGGCGGGAATGGCCGATATCGGCCCAATCCTTAACATGGCTCGGCTGAGCCCGTCGTGCGTTCAGTTCTAGATATCTTTAGAAGAGCGCGGTGCTGACCCCGTCCGGCGCCTTCTAGAGCTCATCAGCTCTTTGAACGTTTCGTCAAAGCGTCGGAGAATTACAACGTTTGCATTAAATCACCCACCTTCAGCTTTACGCACGAGTTGACCCGCAGTTGACCGACAGGGCGGCGTTATCGACGAGAACGAGAAGGAGGTCACCGACAAGCTGAACCAGATCACTCGTGCCCTCGCTGGTACGTTACGCCGCTCTACGGCTACAGCATCCACACTCACACTCAGTCTTTGAGTCTCGGCAGCCTCATTTCCCGACCCCTCCAAGGCGCTCGGCGACCTCCAGACGTTCTATAAGGCGAACGAGGTCCGCACCTACAGAATGCTTCGGACCATCATGGATCCGCAGACCGACCTCAAAACGCTCATCAAGACCAACGTAAGCAAAAATTGTTCTAACCTCAGTTCAATCGCGCGTGCTTATGGATTGCTTTTCCTGCAGGCCGAGCTCGTTCGTCGAGTCGAGCAGATCTCCTCATCGATTGTGGACACCTTCAAGACCTTCATCCGCCGCTGCAGCTACCCGCTCATCAACCGCTCCTCTGTCTCGGCGCTGGTCAAGCGTCTGCAGCGCACGGACGGCACCGACGATGCTGAGAGCATGGCTGCGCGCGCGAAGACGATTCTGGAGGCGATCGCCAAGTGGTCGCCTCACATGTTCCGCTCGCACGTGCATGAGCTCGCGAAAGCCATCGCCGACGACAAAAACGAGCGCCTCGTCGAGGTCTGCCTGCGCGCGCTGGCGTCGGTCGCGAGGGTCGATGCGTCTGCTGCGCCTACCGATCGGTTTGTCTGCGTTATCCGTGCCCTCCTTTTCCAGCTGCTCACAAGGAAGGCGCCTCTAGGCGAGCTGTGGAACGGGCCAAGCACTATGTCCTCGAGGGCACCGCGCTGCAAGCCAAGTTCGCGACTCGTTTGCTGGCGCATACGCCTGATGGCGATGACGTCCTGCGGGAGATCATCGAGGTGCGCATTTGCCCTTGACCTGTCGGGAGCGCGTATCGACGGCCGCTGAGTGGTTGGCGTCGCCAGACGATCGCTGAGGGCATCACCGACGCCGAAGGGGACGTTCTTGCGGCGCGGACGAGCGTCCTCGCCGAGACCGCGAAATCGGCGCGCGAGGTGTTCGAGTCGCAAGCCGAAGTCATCGTGCCCTTCGTCCAAAAGGACCTTTTGCACCGTACAGACGAGGTTCGCATCTCGTTCACTCTCAACCCCGTATTCTCGCCATTACTTAAACAACCACGCGCTGCGCAGAAGACCGCGGGCGAGGAGGAGTGGCTCGAAGATGGCGAGATCGACTCGCTTACGAAAGCGAAGGTTTCCGGGCTCCAAGTCCTGACCGCCCGCGCGCTCGCGCACAAGGACGAGGAGACCGCGCCCGACACCGCAAAGCCCGTCTCTCAGCTCCTCCTTCGGCTGTTGGAACACGAAGGCGCGTTCGAGGCGGATTCAGGCTGGAGGTACGTCCATACCTGTTTTTAATACGGCAGCTCGCAGCGTTCACCCTTACGCGATCGTTGCAGCAACGGCGTCCGTACCCGTCTTCGGCTGAAAGCGGGAACCTGCCTTCTCAAACTCGCGGCGCACCAACCATACGACCGCGAGGTGATTGGCCGCGAGATCAATAAGATCGCACTCGTCGTCCAGGTGAGTTTATTCGGACTTCCGGGTTTGCCAACCTGCGATCGTTGACATTCATGTGCTGTCGGGTAGGACGAGCTGCCTCAAGTTCGACACGCTTTCGTCACCAAACTCACGCGCTACCTTTCCATCGGTCGGCTTGGCTACCGCTGGCAAATACTACCATTCGTCGCTGCGAATGACCCCGACAAAGAGATTAAGAATCTTGTGAGGCTTGTGTTTACAACCCTGGCTTTTTCATCCTTTCTGATGCCCTCGCGTTCGCATGACGCTCAGGCCCGCTCATACGTCGTCAGCTTGTCGCGGAGAATGCCGCAGCGTTCGTTGTTTCTTACACCAAGTCAGACTCCCGACTAACTTGGTTTCGCACTCCAGAACAACGACTGGCGGCGTTCGAGCTGGGCTTCCTCCGCTTGCTTCATCTCATCGCGCACCATCCCGACTTCGACGCAACTGAACCTGAGGAGGTTCGGATGTCCGCTGCGTAGGCTCCGCGTTCAACCTTCCGCGTCCCTTCAGGTTCGTTGCTGATACTCCGCACAGCTACATCTACTTCTACCTCGAATGCATCGCCACGCCCGAGAACATCACCCTGCTCTTCCATCTCGCTGGCAAGCTCAAGACCGTCCGCGACGCCGACTCTCCCGCGATGTCTGAGGTTCGAGATTACGTTGCTGATGGCTGCGCCAGATCCCCATCTTACCATACCTTTTTTCGACAGAACCTGTACGCCGTCAGCGACCTCGCCCAGCATATCACCAAGGCGGTGGCGAACGCGCGCAAATGGCCGCTCGGATCGTACGCCGGAAGCGTTAAGATGCCATCCGACATCTTTCGGCAGTTGCCGAGCGCCGAGGCGCAACGCGAGGTGATTCATTGTCGCCGATTTGTCTCTGCAACGAAGCTGACACGCCGTTCATGTGTTCAGATCCAGAAGCGCAGCTTCCTCAAGAACGACGTTCTCGAAGCGCTGAAGACCTCCAGCAAGCCCAAGCCTGCTCGTTCTTCCCCGAAGGTGCGCTAGGCGTCAGCCTCAATTACAGC
This sequence comes from Basidioascus undulatus, assembly GCA_000826855.1. Taxonomy (NCBI): domain Eukaryota; kingdom Fungi; phylum Basidiomycota; class Geminibasidiomycetes; order Geminibasidiales; family Geminibasidiaceae; genus Basidioascus; species Basidioascus undulatus. Next base: position 34,419 of record JTLS01000036.1, read on the forward strand.
CAGAGGTTGAACTAACTCATCGTCCCTGCTGCAGTGCAAGGCGAAGGCGGATGCTGACGGGGAAAAGCCGACGAAGACGAGGAAACGACCTGCAGCCAAGTCGCTGTCCAAGTAAGTCTCGCGATCTCAAAAGTCCATGACTCAGGCTCACTTTCGGTTTACATAAGACCACGCCGCAAGAAGCGCGCCGCCAAGGCCGAATCGTCCGACGAGGACGTGTCCGAGGCGTCTGGCACGGAGGACGAGGACATGGACGCGGAATCGGCTGCGGCGTCGTCGGAGTCGGAGGAGGCCGAGCTTGACGAGGATGGCGAAGAGAAGCTCGGTCGAGGCGGGAGGCGGAAGGCGGCACGTCGGGCGGCTAAGGCCGTGACGAAGAAGAAGCGACCGCAACCGAGGCCGGCCGTGAAGTCGAACGGCGCCAAGGCGAAGTCTCCTCCAGCAGATTCCGACGAGATGGATGAGGACTGAGCGCTTCTTTCTCTTATTCTGATGTACCCTGCTTGCTGCGTCTGTGTGTTGTTCAAGTAGGCGCTATCGTACGATACCCCTGTTAACTGTTTCGGGTTTGCCACTTGTGCTTGCGCGTCACCTCGCAGCTCGATAGCTGTAAAGTATCTGTAGCTGTTTGGAGCAGCACTCTGGTTCGTGGCTCGTCTTACACCAATCGTCACGCACAGCTATACATCGTAGGGATTCAGGTCAAATTGCCGGCTCTTAAGTCGAGCACATGCCAGAGCGATCACTTCAAACCGGTCTTCTCTTTCGCCTTTTCCTTGACCTGCTCCGTCGTCTCCTTCGCCTTGTCCTTCCATTCCTCTGCCTTGCCCTTCACCTGTTCCGCAAGTTCCTTGGTTTCCCCCTTCAACTCCTGTGCCTTGCCCTTGGCCTCCTCCTTCTCTCGCTTCGACCTCTCCAGTAGCTCCTCGACCTTCTGCTTGACCTTCTCCCAAACGCGCTCTTTGGAGTCGCTCCCGTCGATCTGCTACAGCGCGTCAGCCAAGCGCGGCTGCACAAGTGCGAGTGTGGCCAATACGCACCTGGATAAGGTTGCCTTTCTTGCGGAAGTGGTCGATCAGCTTAACCTCTTCCTGGAATGCGGTGAATTGTGCACTGTCAGAGAGATTTTGAATCCGATGGTGTGTTGGGACTGTTCGATACGCACGTCGCCAAACTGTTCGTGCCCGCGAATGAGATCTTCGATGTTACCGGACGGCATCGACCGGGCCACAGCCTCCTCGATGGGGATCTTTTACCACAGGTCTCTGTCACTACAATGCAACCTTCGCGACGCAGTATCGGGACGCACGTCTATAAAAACCAGACCGACAACCGGCGCCACCTGTTTTGTGTGTCAGATCATCGTCCTGCCCCGAGCGCAAGATAGGATGGGCAAAACCGCACGTCGCTCTCAAATGCGTCCGACTCTTCAACAGTATGCGGCCACGCCTCGATTAAGATGCTGGGCGTGTCGCGCAGCTTGACTCCGGGGTCGCCGCCGCCGCTGCTGACGGGCGCATCCGCTCCAAGGCGCGGCCAGTTGCCGACGGTGCGGTCGACCTCCTCCTCAGGCTCACGTCCTGAAGGTGTTGATCGAGCTCAGCGAACGAAGGAACATCGCCAGTGTGTATTCGACTTCACCGTCAGCGTGCGCGAATCCAAAGTTCTCGCACAGACGCCCTGCGTGGTTGACAAAACGAAAGGGAGCAGAACACTCCGTCAGCTCACAGGCTTTACGGCGAAGCTGCTTGATCGGACGCAGTCCAGTCCAGGCGAAAGAAGGCGTACAGGCCTGTTCGCTTTTGCCAGACTGCGGTGCACCTATGCAGAGCGGTGAAATATAGGTCGGTGGTCAATGATCCCACGAAACAGTGGAGGAGGCCGCAACAAATACCTATAAGGAACAAGACGTTGACCTTGTCCTCGGCGTACTTAGGCTTCCCCGACTTGTCAGGAAGGACGACGACCTCCTCATCGACCCTAAGCGGCACAGCCGCCGCGCCGGGGACAGCCTCAGGCGGCACATCAGGCTTGTCGCCAACGCGGACCCCCTCCGGCAGCGCAGGTTTCCCGTCCTTCCCAACAGGCACGTCGACGACCTCCTCCTCCGCACCAAGGGGTACGAACACGGGGCGCCCGTCTTTGTCCCGCGTCATGACGCCCTCGACGGAGAACTCAGTCGGGATCGCCATCACGCCCTCGACGCCGCCGGCCGAGCGCGGGGCGTCAGCCCGCATGGGCGCCCCGGAAGGAAGGAGCGCAAGCGCGAGAAGCGCCCCGCAAGCGCCGGCGACGGCGAGGAGGGGCCGCGAAGGCCGGTGTACGAGTGAGTCGCTGGTTTGCCAGGGAAACCGTCGAAATTGGGAGGCGAAGCTGAAGGCCCGCTGCTGCAAGGCTGGACGAGCAAGGGCGCCGAGCCGATGATGCGTGCGGGAACGAAACATTGTGTGTGCGTGAGTGCGGAGCCGATCGAGATGGATGTGAGTGGGAATGTCAACAGTTTAATATGAATGATTGGTGGAGAGGGCGATAGATCGTGCGAGAGCATCGCAGAAGCGAGCGAGAGGTCAGGAGGTCAGTCATCCATTCAGGCTTCGGTCCTGCCGGAAGCGCCCTCTGAGCGAGCCGCCGACCTGGATTTCGGTCTGATCCATGAGCGTGATGATGCGAGAACTAATGCAAATTGCAGGGGCAGGAAAGATGAAGGGGAGGGGAGGGAGAGGGGGGAGATGCGAGGGTAGGAGAGAGGAAGACGCGCGGGGGGAGAGCCGTGAATGTGAGAGGGACGTGGACCGAGTACCCGGGAGACCTAGATGAGGGAGCACAACGACCGAGAGGAAAAAGACCATGCGACTGCGTAATAAACAAGAGGTACAGTAGAGATGCAGACCAAGGGGGAGAATGGAGAGCAGGGCATCCGTACGATGGGCGATGCAGATGAGCGGAGGGAAGAGAATGAACAACAGACAAAAGCATCTCGCACCACCATCACCGTCATCTGCACTCGTAGCTGCCCGCCTCGTCCGTGCTCCCCTTGCCCTTATACCGCGCCTTCAGCGGGTAAGGGCACCACAGCCTTGTCCGCTCCGAGCCGTCGACGGGGCCGATCGCCTCGATGCGGTCGGGCGTCTGCCCGTCCTCGACCCACGCGCGGAGAACGTCGAGCCCGAAGAGCAGCGACGGCGCGTGGTCGAGCCCGTGCGCGGGGCCGCAATGCCCCGTGCACGCGCCGAGGAAGAGGCGGAAGAACTCGGACTGCTCCGAGGCGGACAGGCCGAGGTGGGATTGGACCGCTTCGTAGTACTCGATTGGCCAGTACGCGGAGAAGTACGAGTCCGCCCAGCCTGCGTGGGGGAGAGAGGGGAGGGGAAGTTCAGCTTGGAAGAGAAGGAGAGAGAAAGGTAGAATGGCAATGCACCTTGCGTGACGAGCAGCTTCCCGCCCCTCGCCTTGAACGCGGATAGGTCCGGGTCGATCGAGTCGAGGGGCTCGCCCGCGAGCCTGGCGACGTGCCGGATCTGGCTCGGGGTGAACGTGAACCAGTCCATGCTGAAGTCCAAGTTCTTGTACACGAGGTTCTGGACGAACGGCGTCGCGAGCGTGTCGGCGAGCGTGGTCTGCCACAGCCAGCCGGCCTCGCTGCCCTTCGGCAGGCCTGGGTACAGCTGCTGGCCATCCACCTGCGGGCCCGCGTAAAGCTTCTCGACAGTCGCAATCTGCGTCGGGGAGAGGCACTTGGCCGAGTCGGGCGACTGGTTCGGCGCGCAGAGGAGCGTCTTCAGCGAGTGCGTGCACGTCGGCGGGTCCTCGAGGAACTTGTCCGCGACCCCGTCCGAGAGCGTGTCGCACGTGGAGAGCACGGAGGAGGTGATCATGTCCAGGTGCGCTTGCGTGAGCGACGGGTCGGACTGCAGCGTCCGGGCGTTGTACAGCGTCGCGAGGAAGATGTGCGACCAGTAGGCGCCGGGCGAGCCGGCGATGATGCCTGGAGGAAGAGAAAGGGGGAGAAACGTAAGGAGAGGAGGCAGCGCGACAAGCATGAAGGAAGACCACCGTCAAAGTCTTCGGGGTATAGTTGTGCAAGGGCAAGACCTTGGGCGCCGCCGGTCGAGCAGCCTGAGAGAACAAGGCCAGGGGGTGAGTATCCGCTCTAAGCATCCAGCAGCACTTCCCGCCCAGCCCAACACCCTCCCAACGATCCCTGTGCCCGTCCTCCCTCTGTCCGGGCACTCACCCTGGAAGTAGCTCTTCTTGACGTCCTTGCCGTAGTACTGGCGGATGAACTCCTTGCTGACGATCGAGAAGACGTGCACCGAGTGCTTGATCCAGTACAGCGTCTGGCGCTCGTTGCGCAGGAAGGGCACCTTGATGCCCGGGCCAGGGGCGAAGTTCTTGGGGGACGTATGGCCCGAGTCGGACGAGCCGACCGCGTACCCGCGGAAGACGCCGTAGAACTGGAGGTTGTGCTGGATGAGGCCTGCGAGACCAGAGTTGCCTATTGCGGGAAAGGGGGTTGAGAGGATAGGAGGAGGAAGGAGGAGGTGGAGTGACGATAGAAAGGAAAGATTAAGACGAACCAGTTGCGTAGTAATCCCCATTCCACTCATCCGGCAGCCACAGCTCGAACCCGACCTCCACGTCGCGCTCGGCGCGAATGACGCCTTCAACACGGCAGAACGGCTTGTCGTTGTAGTGCTTGCCGTCGGTGAACGTCTTCTTGGCGTGGTAGGTCGTCGCCGTCACGCGGGTCTCGGGGTACCGCGCGCGGCGGAGGAAGTCGCGGCAGGCGGCCTTGCCTGGGGGCTGCAGCGGCGCGGTGTCCTCCTGTTCGGGCGGCGGATCGGAGGAAAGGGAGGAGGGGGACTTGTTGTTGTTCAGGGAGGAGGCGGGGCGGCGACGCGAGGAGGAGAAGGAGGAGTTGGAGTAGGAGGAAGGAGGAGGTGGAGTGACGATAGAAAGGAAA